>CAUYRT010029059.1:0-29197 GCA_963574885.1 Lepilemur ruficaudatus
GTCTCAGGTATCCCTCCTTCTGACCCTCGTCCGATATATACTTGTCTGCTTGCTTAATTCTCCCGCTTTCTTCTAAAATCTGTCTTTTTTGCGGAGACACTCTGGCTGGCAGCTTTACTCGTCCGCCATCTTTAATTCTCTGTCTAATTTTGTTCTTTTTAAAACAGCAGTTGTGCCCATGAGACAAACTAGTTAAATTTCACATTAGCTGTCCTTCAGACATATTCTGTTGCTTGTTAAATGCAATACTATTTTCTACAATAATTTTGACTTTTTCTATGTTATCTATTCTATCTATTTTTTTTTACTACTTGGAGAAACTATGAGATATGTTTCAATACTCACTTTGGTTTTAAAATACAGCTTTGTAATCTATCTCATTGAATAATTTAATGAATCTACCTAATTCAATAAAAATAGCAACCACACAAACAAGTTCCTGAAATGTTCCAGGTACTGTGCTAAGAACTATAGCAATATAGAGATAAAAGAGGCAAAGGCTTTGCCTTCAAGTAGCTAAAAATCTTGGAGGATAGATAAGCTCTGTACACAAATAATTATAATACAAAGAAAGATGAAATGAGTCTCGTGTAAAGCTCAGCTCCGTGTTTTTGAAGCACAGTTGTCATGTTGTTCTGGGTCCTGAGGGAGGAGTCAGTTGGTGAGATTCTTCCATAAATTCCATAAGGAAATCATTGCTATTAAACAACGTAATAATTCTAGAAATTTTAAAGGAAGGAGATGGGGATAAAAGTAATCTTAAAATATTTTTCAAGCATAGAGATTTAATACTATTTCTTCTATGAAATGTATATTTGAATTTTGAAATTTTTGTGAGAAACATTCTCACTAAAAATCAAACATATTCTTTTGGGTCATTCTTCAAAGAGAGTGAAGAGCAGTCTGGAAGAATTTTAAAAATTTGATGTAAAAACATGCCACTTAACTCAAATAAATTTGGGAGTATAGCATTCTACCTCATCTTGCTGTTAATTTCTGTTTTTAAGGAAATGAAATTATGAGTGGATTGTGTGAAACAATTGAAGACATTAACTACACTTAACCAGATTTGGGCACTAGAGGGCCTCCAAGGTTGCAAAGATTTTTTACTTTTCAATTTTTAACAGAGTCTTAACCTTTTAACACAAAGGAATGTTTTCCATTTTTATTATGAAATATTTATAGATTCACAAAGATATAGTGTCATGTGTAGTTTGCACAATACCACGTTGAGCTAAAAAGCAAAGTACAGAAGAATACATATACTGTGTCATTTGATATAGTCCCAAACCCAGAAACATATAATGTTACTTTGTGCCAAGTAGGGAATAAATACCATCTTATTCAAACACAAATGTGATCCTTCCTGAATTTTCTAATCTTAATTTTCTTAAAAATAAATACTTTTATGTTATTATCTTCAGGGTTTTCCTTGTGATTGGTGGCACTTAATCATGGCTGGAAAGCCATGCCCCACCCATCCAATGGAAACCATATTCCAGGCAAGGTTCAAGGCCACTGACTGTTGAGGTCAAGTAGTTCCATTGTTGGCACCACCGATTTCCCTAGAGGGTGAACGTTTTTCAAACTTTTCTCATTCGTTGATTTGTTTTCTGGTCACTGAGTCATCTGACATGTCCAGTGTTTTTTATATTGGTGGTGATTGTACTAACAGTTTAAAATATAGTTTGTTATTTTTATTGTAGAACTGAATCTGATCATTGTAGAAAAAGTACAGAAAAATTAATAATAATAAAAATATAACCCAACTCTCACACAAACCTTAACCGTTATTAATATTTTGGCATAGTTCCATCTGTCATATGCATTTTTAAAGTATTGCTTTTGTACATTTATATAGCTATGATCATACTAAACATAACATCTTTACTGCCTTAACATAACAACATAAAGGTGGGTACATGTTTTTATGAACTCATCATCATTTCTATTTGTGTAAATGTACTTTAATTGACTAGTTCATTTAAGTCACATACGTAAATTGCTTCCATTTTTTTGCCATGATAAATAATGCTCTCAAACACTTTTTACATGATTCTTTCATTATTTGGAGTTATTTATTTAAGGGATACTCCTTGAAATGCATTCTGGGTCAAAATATATAAACATTCTTATACTTATTGCTAACTCATTTTCTGGTGGTGTTATGTAAATGTACAGAGGAACCAGTGTTGCTGCTCAGTATGTGTGCTTACCTTCAATGTTAGCACTGAAGCTCATCAGATACCATCTTCTTTTTCTTCCAAGTGTGTTCATTACAAAAATAATTCAAGTATTTTTAAAGTATAGAAAGGAAAATATTGTTTCCATTTCAATCCCAATATTAAAGGTTTGATTTATTTTTACATTTTCCCCATGTATCTGTGAATGTCTGTAGTGTATACACACATGTGTATTATGTGTACATGTATATGTGATATGTGCATGTGTATGTAAGATTGAAATGTGCACTGGTCATTTTTCCCACATTAAAATCTCTTTAATGGTTTCACAGTGTTCGACCCCAAAGTTATATCAGGGTTATATAGGCCACGTCCTGACCAAAGTATTTTTTTTATTGTAAACAATATAACAAAACAACCTCTACATACAGTTTTTTCACATTTATGCATGCATTCCTGTAGAACACATTCCTAAAAAATGGAATTGTTACTTAAGTGTTCTTGGTAAAATTAAAATATTTTTTAATTTTGTAGGCATGCCTAGTTATTAAATGGCATTTAGAGTTAAGAAACTCAGACTATTAATGTGGTTTCTACTGCATTTCCTCATTTGAGACTTGAGACTAGGAGAACCCAGAATACCCACTGGGTTCAACAGGAATTACTGAAGTTCAGGATAGCTAAGCAGCTTTTTTCTTTCTTCAACATATGTGTACTGTTGACTAGATCTGTTCAGGAAGTTTTTAAAAAATGATATACATGCAATCCACTTATAACATGTGTCAAGCAGAAAAAATAAAGTAAGATTGAGATAAGTATTCCCCTCCCCCTCTTTTTTCAAATCTATTTTTTTGTCCTTTTCTTTAATACAAGATCCATATTTTTCCCCAAGGCTCAATGAAGGTTGGAGAGAAGTTCAGTGCCTTTTAGTAATTATTGTATAGTCCCATGTAGTTCCAGTGCTTTGCAGTCATGAGTCGTCACACAAGGCACAGGATAACTGCATGGCGTGTAAGGCAGAGCTGTGCAAAGTTGTGATCCAAAGGCACTTAACCGTCGTCCTTTCCTAAGCCAATAGAGAGAGCTGCTGGAAGTGCTTTTTCTGTTTTAGTGGACCTTAAAAGTTAGAACTAAACACTTGCCTCTTATAAATATGGGAGAGGACTCTGGGATCCTACATACATGCATCTCGCCTTTGTTTTTCCAAAGAAGAAACAGGCTTGGTGCAGGTGAGGCCCAGGCCCAGGTAACAGCAGTGACGCAAGCTGGCACGAGAGCCCCGCTGTCTGATCCCAAAACAAGCACCATTTGCTTGTTTTGCCAAACTAGTCAGCTGCCTCCACTGTGCTGTCCACCGAGGTGTAATCTTTTATCTCAGGGCATCAGACTGTTTCATCTTTACTGTGCTTTTTTGACCTTGATGATTTCCATGAAGAAGCATTTGCAAATAAAGAGGAATTGTCCAAAATGGATCCCAGGAAGCCCCTGGCAAAGGTCTGAGATGGAAAAAGGGAGGCTTCCTTGCAGGTCACTGGGCTATGTTGCAGCAAAAAAAAAAAAAAAATCTTACCACAAACCAGGTTAAAGAATAACTATGAATAGTAGTTCCTTACATGAGCCCTGCACTTCTGCCTTTTCAGAGAACTTTCACATCTACTCTATCATTTGTTTTTCAAATAGTGCAATGAGACCAGAGGTGCAGGAACCAGTTCTAGTCCCATTTTGTAGATGAGGAGGCTGAGGCCAGAGGAAATGACCCAAGGAGCCCAAGATTACTCATCTCATGAGTGGTGAAGAGAAGTCCAGAGGACTGGCCTCTTAATCCCCAGGGCAAACTCTTGCCCTTAATCCACATCAAACATGCCTTTGTCTCTGGCCAGTAACTGGCTCCTGGGGCTTCAGCTTCACCTATAAAATAAAAGGTTTGGTTATATTATTTCTATATCCCCTTCTAAAGGGAAGAAGTGAAAATTCTAAGAACAGAGGAGGAAAACATATATTAAGTAGATGATGATAATAGCAACAAAGCTATAATTCCTGAAACATATCTTGGGGCCACATCTTATGATGTTCAGACAAATACAGTTCAATAACCAAAACTTATTGCAAAATGATTCTAGTTTTGTTTGCATTTCTCATTGAACAATAAAATCAGACAAATCCCAACTCACAAGGACCTCTTGCCTTTTCCTCTCTAGCTATGTCCCACTCAGACTTCTCTGCAGCCTTCCCCTCTCTCCGTCCTCTGGGCGGACACTCCCTGGAGTGCAAGGGGGGACCTCTCTGCTCTTTCTCCCTCTCCCAATTTCCTGTCTCCTTTCCACTCTGCCTCCCTGACACCTGTGTTTCCTCTCTCATTGAGTCTGCACCTGCTGTGTGCTGGGCACTGCCAGCACTTCACCTGCATCACATCGCCCCCAGCACCTTTCTAGGGAGGCACAGCACCCCAACCGTTGGCAGACTGCGGGTGAGGATCGCTCCGAAAGCTTCAATTCAGGTCTAAAGTCACAGGGCTGGTCAGGGCAGCCCTGGAGTAAAATGTGTCTGTCTTATGCAACCCTCTCACTTAGTATGTTTGGTCCTTGCCCACCTATGTTCTTTAAACCTCTAGATGTACATTTTTTTAAATTTACTTACTCACGTGAAAGCTGTCAGGAGCCAGGCTTGCTTTATTTCTGCCTAGAACTGTACCTGATAGAGAACAGCTGTACATACAAGATTGTCTCATTGGTTTGAACTCACACGCACACCCCACCCCCTGAGTAAATGCAGTCTACGTGAGGTAAGGAGGCTCTCCTGGCCAGGCCGGGAGCAACGCCGATGATTTTCCCCATGCAGCCGAATGGCATCGTCTCTAAATCCCAGGCCTTCTGGGTTGGGGTCCAGTTCTGCCATTTGGCAGCTTCGTTGGCTCTGGGCACGTTACTTAGACTTTCTCTGGCTCAATCCCTTCATCTATAAAATGGGCATGATAATAGGACCTGTGACACAGGGTTATTGTGAGAATTAAACAGTCAATGCATGTAAAGCATTTAAAAGGGTGCCTGGAATATAGTGCACTCGGTGAGTGTCAGTTTTGTCTGTAGTGTAGAGAGAGATGTCGTATGCAGGCCTAAATTTTTATCCACATATACCCTACATATATTCTACATATAATGTGGTTTTTCCCACTTTCTCCTTATCTCCATTTAGTTTTTAATTATATACCGTCTGTGCTACCTTTTTCTAACTGATTTACTAAACTTCCTTATTTTCTGAAATTATTTAATTTCTATTTCATTATACTTTGTTGAAAACCAATTAGTTGGAAACTTAGGCAATAATATATTCAAATTTATCCATTAGTGAACAAAATCCAGTCTTATTTGGGAATAGGAGGCACAAAAGAAGGTGTTCAAAGGACTAGAAGCTACGGAGCAAAGACAAAAGTGAAGACTCCTCATTTTAAATCAGTTCCTGCTTTTCTCTGCTTTCCTCAAATGGGAGGGGGGAGTGGAATTCTTTGAACATCCAACTAATCTGGAAATCCATTCCACAGCCTGTACATTTCAGTGTCTTTAATAGCTTTGTTTCCTACAGCTGAAAAATAGTATCTCCTACCAGCAGCAGTCTAAGTGTCCCCCAGAGAATATTCTCCTCTTGATACGAGGTCAGTGTGCTGCAGTTAAGATGGCAGAAATTCCCTTTGCGATGTCCCCCCATACAAGGGTTAAATGGGATAGATTTAGAAGCAGCGTGGGTGAGAACTTTCGTTTTCAAATATTTGGCAGTTTATTATGCAACTGAATTCATTCTCAAACCTAAGCAGCTAATCAGTCTACTACTTCATAGTACGTTATTGTTAGATATGATGTCATTTACTATAACGTAACATGTGCTACCATTTAACTTCAATGACCTGCGTGCCACGGAGGCTCACGTGGCTCTATAATGTTTTGTATCAAGCCCTTCATGTCGCTGACAGATCGCTTGCTTCCATCCCTCTGACTTCGTAACTACTCTGATAGAAGGCTATGATTTTAGCCACAGTTTAATTCTGCAGGTGTTTCAGATGAAGTGGAAAAAACCTCTCACACAGATGGAGGGGATTTCCTTTATAACATGCATGGAAGCTTTAATGAATGTTTGGGGGAGAGACGCACACATAAATAACTTTGCCTGAGTTTTGGTTACTTCTCTAACTTACAGCTACGCTTTTTCAAGAAAATTCCAAGAAGTCCTAAAGGCCACTGCCTAGAATTTGGCAGCTTTAGTTTGCTCACCCAGGTCCCCAGTATTCCTGACCATGCTGCTGTAAAACAGGCTTCTGAGTGTCGCGGCACAGAAGAAGCATCTGGAGAGCTGTTGAAAGCCCCATGCCCCGGCCATGCCTTTTACTAATTAAATCAGAATGTCGAGGGTGGGAACCAGGTACCAGTACCTTTTTAAGATGCCTGGGAGATTCCCGTGTGTAGCACCATTGGAAACCTCTGTCTTAATACCTTTACAGCTGTCTGTATTGGGTAAGATTTGAATTCTTCACCAAGAAGCCCCTGATTTTGTAAATGTTTTATTTCTTTAAAGTCCTGTATATCAACTAAAATTCCTTGAGCATCTGTTAAGTGCTAACAATTTGTTAGCTGCTTTCACATTCATTTCATTCCTGTAATCCCAGAGTGCCCCTAAGAAGTGAGCGATGTTATCTCTATTCTGCCGTTGACCAAGCTCAGGCCCAGAGAGTTTGCTTCACTGGAGTGAAATCTCACAGTTGGTTAAGGGCAGAGACAGGCTCAGAACGGAAGCCTGCTTCTTGATGCTTTCCCACTTATTTTGCTCATTTCATGAAATCCGTTATTTTGTACTGCTTATTCCGGTGTTGCCCTTGATGTGACTTCCCTTCACTTTGTTAGTGTCAGAGTGTCCCCTGTTTCAGCTCCTGCAAGCCAGTAAGCCATCACCAGTACAGTGTGTAGAATTACACACTTGGAAGAGAATTACAAGATTTATTAGTGCAATTCCCTGTCTGATACATATTTTCCCCCTAACATTTGATGCTAACACATAATCAGTGTGGGAAGTACACCAAAAATTGCCATATGAATCATTATCGTTTTTTCCACTTCACTCTCACCCAAGTCCTTTCAGTTGGCATCATCACGCACTGGCGTGGCTGAGGCCAAAAGGGCTCCAGAGACTATGTCCAGATCCGAGCGCTGACGAGTACAGCTGAAGGCCTGAGTCTTCATCCTAACCCTGAGTGCACACCCATTTCACTAACTTCTCTCTCTGTCTGCCTCATCACCTGATGCTTTAAGGAGCAACCTCCATTAAGCTCTGTATTTCAAACATTACTCCTAAGATAAATGGCTCCTGGAGAAGGTTTAGTTTGGAGCTGTGAAGAAGACATTGATGCAACTAGGACCTCCACAGAGAAACCATTCCTCCACCCTCGTTTGGCAAAGGTTGAGTTGTTGCTACTCTGTTGCATTTTGTCTGCCCGTCAATTGTGAATAAGGAACCACACCACAGAGATGTCCAGTTCTCAAAGAAAGGCCCCAGCGATGGGAAGCACACACCACGGAGCTGAGTGGAAGTTGCAGCCTGCCGGCTGGCCCTGCCCCCACAGGAGGCGGGGGGGACATGCTCACAGCAGTGACCTTGCTGTTTCCCCCTCTGAAGCCAGCACAGCGCCCTGAGGCTGTAGCACTGATACGGTTCCACAAATTTGACTGAGCCCTCATGATCTGCAGGTAGTGTGTTCTTGCCCCTTGAACTACAGTTTAAACCTTACTTTCCTTAACTCCTGGCAGTGAAGGCAACACATGGTAAAGCAGCACATGGGGCTGAGCCTCGCTCCAGGCTCTATCCGCCACGTAGGAAGTCATCTGTGTGTGCTGTAAGGGCACAAATGTTATTCTTCATATTCCTGTCTGAGTTGCTTATTTAAATCTTTCTTTTGGATGCTTCTTTGCCTTTTCTAGAGAAGCCTTCAATATACACTGAAGAAGTTTCCCCTACATTCTTGAGTTGTCTCTTTTACTCCCCTCTCCGTGGTGGGGAAAAGAACAGGGAAGCAGAAGAGTCGGTGACATTAAACCAGACACGCTGATGTGGAATTAATGTGGTGGGTTACATTTGATTCCAAAGTGTAGTTTTAGGAAATCATCTGAGATCTGTAATACAGAACACTACTGGTAATAAGAAAGACATTCAATTTAAAAAACTGCTGTAAGAGCGTATGTTCATTAATGTTGGCATCCGCACTACAGAGTTATGTGTAGAACATGGGTCTACTGTTTTGTCAAGAACTGGTGTCTTCCTTCATTATGAAACAGAGCTCAAAGGTGAGTCATGTCTGTAAAAGACATGGAAATTTAAAATAAGAGCAAAACACGCACTTGAAATAAGTTTGTCAATTCTGGAGTAGAGCTGTCATCTGAATACCTATGCTGCCGCACGTCTCAGGCTTGAGATCTTTCCTGTTTGGACGGCCCACGTTGCCCACCTTATACAGGAAAGCGTTAGGCTGCACCCTCCTTTATACTTTTTGCCTTCGGGTGCGAGTTACCACGACCATTTCATAAGCCATTGTTTTAATTTCCTCTCTTTTCCCCTTTTAACTCTTCACTCTAGTGCTGCAAATATTCCAGGATATACTGGCAAGGTTCATTTCACAGCCACTCACCCAGCAAATTCTAATATTCCATCAACAACCCCATCACCAGATTCAGAATTGTACTGGTAAGTATGAATCTTATTACTCAGCTCGCTCAGATATATCAGGAGGGGAAATCCTAATGATGGTTATTCCATTAAAGAACAATTAAATATTAAGAGTAAATTTACATTGCTTTAAAAATAGAGCAATAAGTGCAAAAAAGAGAGAAGAGTTAATTTTCCTACTGAGGGGAACTTTATTAGGTCTTATGCAGGCTTCCTTTTTGAATCTTACCCCAAACTACGTTGAAAAGCAGGTGTAGATTAATGTTAATATTGATGCTGCTGAAAGGAGTGTATTAAGATACTTAAGGCATATTAGGGGGACAGCATCTTTGCCGCTTAGATGCACAGCTTTGCTTACACACCATCCTTCTGCATTATCATCAGAAGATGCACGGGACATACATCAGATGCACATTTCCTTCTTGTGAATTCACCTTATTTTTTATAAAAGACAAATTTCTGTCGAAAGGCACATATATTTTTAAACCCCATTTTTTGCAAATTGAAAACAGGAGACATTAGGTGTGAGGTTATTGAAGACTCCTTTCTTTGAAGGTTTTGGTGAGAAGCAGCACATTATTGCTCATTATAACTCAAATGCGAAAGCATCTAATGGGAGTCCTGGCCTTGCAAAAGATGCGACACAGTTTTGAAAATCAAATGCAGTCTGAGCCAGGTCCAGAGCCGGCCCAGTGCAAATGATGCACTCTCACGGCAGCAAGGCAGGGGTGGAGGAGCGGGCAGGGCAGCTCTCCTCGAGAAGCGCACGTTTTTCTCTTGGATCACACTCTTTCAGTGGAGGATTCCCTCATTTGCCGGACACTGCCTGAGCATCCACTCTGGGTCAGGCGCTGTTGAAGGCACTGAACATACGGGATGAACAGAGAGGATCCCAGCTCTCAGCAACTTATGCTCTGATGTGAAAGATAGACAGCAAAGGAGTAAGAAGTAACTGAAGAGATGATATAACTGTGGATGTTGAAAGGTGCTGTGAAGAAGAAAGCCTGGCTGACCCAGGAGAGCTTGTCTCAGGGGGAGAGGGGCTTTCTGAGGTGGCCGTCAGGTGGTGCGCACTGCGTCAGGCGCTCCTGCCCCACAGACTTCATAAACCTTCAGGAGGGTAGCGACGACAGGGCTTGGGAGCAGCTGACAGGACTGGCTCTTGGGCTGCCGGTTCCCAGTTCACCAGCTGCTCATGCATTCATTGGCTCGTTTATTTGTTGGTTGATTTGTGTGGTCTTTCACTGAATCAACAAAATGCCTATTGTGCGCTAGTAAATTCACAAGAACTGTTTGCAAGGAGCTCGCCACCTCACAGTAAGCAATAAATAAACAACTCTGGCAGATGATGATGACAAGCATCATAACACTAATAATCACGCCCTCTGACAGAGGGCTTCCTCTCCCGCTTTGTGGGTGCTAACTCACGTCACTGTCCCAGGAACCCCGTGAAAAAAGATTGTTACTATCCTCATTTTACAGATAAGGAAGCTGGGACACACACAACTGCAAGGGGATCTGGTGGGGGGCAGTAAGAAGACTTCACAGAGGAAGTGATTTCATACAGTGACTCTTGGAGGATCAGAACTGGGTATCACAGGTATTTGAGCACCACGCTGCATGCAGACAGGGCTTGGATACTGCAGGGAGACTGCAGCAAGCCCCTCTTGACACAGTAAAGGACTTTAGGAGGGCGGCTCTGAGGGCGACGACTAGACATCTGTATGCCCTCATGCATAGAGAACCCTGCACATCCCACAAGCCCTGTGTGCATGACCTTTCTAAGGCGTCTGCTCACAGAGGGCTTCATTCCTTGATGATTATGTAGAATTTCTAGGCCATCTGATGAGAAACATTTTAAAAGCAGTTCATTGGCTATCTAGGCTAATATTTTGTATTCAGTTTTTTCTCAATACATTTTTTTCCTCAGCCTCAATATTCACATGTATTTTTTTAAAAATTAAATTCTATTGTGTATATCATCCTAACAACTGTGATGTTATGATAGATACATGTATATGGTAAAATGGTTACTGCAGTGAATCAAATTAACATATCCATCACCTCCATAGTTACCTTTTCCCCTTCTCCCCCTGGTAAAATCAGCTATAATCTACTCATTTAGCACAAATCCTGAACACAATACATTATTATTACCTATAATCCTCGTGTTGTACATCGCATCTTTAGATTTGTTCTTCCTAAGCGTATGCTACTTTGTATCCTCTGACCCGCGTCTCTCCATTTCTTCACTCCCACCCTGCCCCTGGTAACCACGTCTTATTCTCTATCTCTGTATATTTGACCTTTTTTTTCTGTTTTAGATTCCACATATAAGTGAGATTATGCAATATTTCTTCTTTCTGTGCCTGGCTTATTTCACTTAGCAAAACGACCTCCAGCTCCATCCATGTTGTGGCAAATGGCAGGATCTCCTACATTAAGGCTGAATAATACTCCACTGTGTATGCAGACTGTGGTTTCGTTATCCATGCTCCATCAACAGACACCTAGGTTATTTCCATATCCTGGCTACCATGGATAATGCTGCAGTGAGATAATAATTTCATTTCCTTTGAGTATGTGCCCAGAAGAGGGATTGCTGGATCATATGGTATTTCAATTTTTAATTTCTCTAGGAACCTCCGTATTAGTTTCCACATGGCTGTACCAATCTGTATTCCCATCAACAGTGTGCAAGGGTGCCAATTTCTCCACACCCTCGACAACACTTATTATCTCTTGTCTTTTTGATAGTAGCTGTTCTAACTGGTGTGAAGCAGTATCTCATTGTGGTTTTGATTTGTGTTTCCCTGATGGTTAGCAATGTTAAGCACCTTTTTATGTATCTGCTCACCATTTTTATGCCATCTTTAGAGAAATGCTATTCAGGTTCTTTGCTCATTTTTTTAATTGGGTCATATGCTTTCTTGCTGTCGAGTTGTATGAGTTCTTTATAATTTTGGATATTTATGCATTATCACATATATGGTTCTCAAATATTTTCTCCCAATCTGTAGGCATCCGTTTCATTTTGTTGATTGTCTGTCTTTTGGTGCAGAAGCTTTTTAGTTTGATGTAGTCTCATTTGCTTATTTTTACTTTTATAGCCTGAGCTTTTGGTGTGATAGCCAAGAAATCATCGTCAAAGCCAATGTCAAGACATATTTTGAAATGTTACAAATCCATTTCCAAAGGCAGGATTAGTAGACATTTAGACAATTAACATGTTTTGCTTCATGTGAGGAACATAAAGAAACAATGTCAAAATTAAATGCATCCTTATATCTATCATTTAAACTTGCTGTCCAAAAATAGCTAGGGTAAAATCCTGTGGTTGGTTGATTCACAATTTGGGAAGGATCTGACTCATAGATTCTTTGTCAGTGCAAATGCAAACATTTCCCTCACCTTTTTTTGTTTACAATCCGTCTTCTCAGTCCAAATATCTCAACCCCACCCCAACATCCTGTTGCTCTGGCACATTTCCACAACCACATAATGAAGCTGTCCAATGTGTAGTAAAAGGTTCCTATTATCTTTCAGATAAATCTCTATTTCTAAGTGAAAAACTCTGCCCTACTGTTACTACTAGAGAAAAGAACTTGTGTCTTTCAGCCAGACACTCACATCCAGATTCAGGCCCATGGATGACTCCCGGGAGGCCCCACAACTGCGTCCCCTACACATAATGCATACTACACACACGGCTGTCATCCACTCCAAAAATGGGGGCCCAAACCCTCTGAGGTGGCTTCTCTGGGGCTCTTATTTTCAAGGTGAATAGAATACTCTGGAGACAGTGACACCAACCAAAGTGTCACTCACACCTAAGTGATGGCTCGTGTTGGGCCCAGACGTCCAGGGTCCAGGTCTGTACCTCTATATTGGCCCCTAACAGCAGCTCCTGGCAGGCAGCCATGCTCTGATGTGAGACAGCACAGTGGAGAGGAGGAAGGGGAGTTTAAATTAAAAAGAAGAAAATCCCTGTGCTGACATAAGGATGGGGCCCTCTAGCAGGAAGGCCATCCACCTGCATTTAGCCTGGCCCTCCAAGTTGTGTCTCCAAGGCTCTCCATCATGGAGTATTACCTCTGACTTTTTGTGACCCTATATTTGATACTTTTTTGCTAAAAATTTCCAGTGAAAGTGTGAGCCCAGTTCTCTCTGATGAGTATCATGAGAACTTAGTGACTTAGTGAGCTCACTTCCTCCTGATCGTGTCTCCTTGAGCTGATACATTTTTTCCTGTTATTTCTAAGAAGTCATCTGCCACGGGCATCCCCTGGGAACTCCTCCAGAGTATTAGTCTCTTCTGTCCTCCCACTGCTCCTCTGCGACCTGTTACATTCCCAGGTGGCCACCTTCAAAATTTCCTGTGCTGCATGAGCTACTCGTCACTCCCCAAGTCCCTTTCAGCAGCTGGGATCACCTCCTACTTCCTAGGCCACCAAAGCAAGCCCTCCTTTCCCTTTACTGTGCCCTCCTGCACCCCACGTCCATATCTCTACTTCCATTGCTGCTTTTCCCCCTTTTCTCCCCAGAAGACATGCTCTCACTTTTCCAGAAGGTCCATCCTTCCCTCCTGGCTCTCAATCCTGTGAACTCCTGCTTCCTCCCTGCCCACCCGTGATGTCCAGTGGCTGGCCTCTCCCAGCTGGTTTGGTGCTTATGAAGACACCCACTGGAGTCTCCCCACTGTTGCCCTCTGACATGCCACACTGTTTTTCTCCTCTCCCCTCCCCCCTTTCACTTCTGAACTTCTTTAAAAAGCAAACAGCCTCCCTCACCCCCTGCCTCCACTTCCTTCCAGCACACTCCCCTGACCCTCTTGCTTCTGGATTCTGCCACTACCAGTGGAATGAAATATTCCTGCCTGCCAGGTTGTAGATTGACAAGGGGACAAGAGAGGGGACTGAAGAAACCTCTTCGTGCAGAGGGCATGAAGGGGGCACCCACCATGGATCTCTGTGGTTAATAAGACTGCAGTGGGGTCTGACCTCCAATGTCGATGCAAAGGGGTCCAAGGCCACACGGTTCCCACACCACATTTTGAGTGAGGTGGAAGCCCCTCGCAGAGCCATAGGATGAATCTGGGATGGGACGCAGGAGAGGAAAGGAAAGCGGCAACTGGAAGAGATTTGAAGTGAGGGGCGTGTGTCAGAAGGAGGTGGGTAAGAGGGATGTTAGGAATCTCCAAATTTGCGGGCAAGGAAACGCGGGCACAAGTGTTGCTCCCGGTTCTCAGGGCCATTACAGTCCAGCGTTTCTTTTACATTCCCTCACGCCAGATGTGACCTTCACAGCAGCTTTTTTCTTGCTTCAACCGCCATTTCCCACAACTTAATAATAATAAAAAAGCAAAATAACAAAATACTTTACTGCGTGATGCTCAGAGCATAAAAACAAAGCCATTCCAGGTTTAGTTGGATGTGGGGGTTAATTTCCTCATAGCTTTGCAACTTGCTGCTACATCCGAGCATCACACTGTGTGTGTGTGTGTGTGTTTCAAATAGCAGCAAATTCACAACAAAATTGCCTCGGACCATGGGCTTGTGCGGCTGCTGGTAACACTTGGCGCGCTCCTGTCGGTTGGGAGCGACCACCTCTGCGCGTAACAGGGACTGTGAAAATGCTGGTAACCCAAGGGGATAAACATCACTGGCACCGCATTCCACATTTTCAAAGGTCTTTTCTCTCTTTTAATTTTCACAACAAACGGGGTAGGGCGAAGGTATCCCTCCCGGGTCTAGAGCGGAGCAGCGCGGGCGGGTGCCCAGCGGAGAGCCCGCAGGCAGCCGGCCGGCCGGGCGTGCGCCCCGCGTCGCAGAGCCTCTGTCCTTGCTGCGGGGCTACCCGCGGCCTCTCCCTAACGCGCGTCCTTCCTCCGCGCCTCCCGCGCCCCCCGCGCGGAGCAGACTTCAGTCCGCGAAACCGCGTGCGCTGTCACGCGTGAAATGCGGTCCCAGACACTGAGCGCGCGCAGGCTGCACGGTCCCCTGCCGCCCGTCCGCTGTCGCGCTCCTCTCCCGCGCACGCGCGTGTCATGCTGGAGAACAGATGAGGTTATGTGTTTTTATGTTTATTTTATGTAGCGTTTGAATCACTTTTTCTTTTCTTCCTCCATTCTGTCGTAGCACCTTACGGAAAGAAATGGGTGTTGACCAGTTCCGTCACCAGGCTCCGCTATCGCGAGTGGTCACAACCGTGAAGCCCTACAACCCCTTCAACAGGAAGGAGTCGCCGGCCGCGCGCTCCTAGGCGGGCCCTGCGCGCCCAGCCGCCGGGGTCGCTGCGCATGCGCAGCAATAAAGCGCGTTGTCCGCACGTGTGTGCGTGTGCGAGTTGGCCGGGCCCTCCCCCGCCGCAGGGCCCGGCGTGCCGGCGCCTCTCGGCCGCTGTGCGCTCCGTGTGGTGGCCTCAGCCTGGCCCGGGGTGCCACCATTCCACGGTGGCAGCCGCCGGCAACGGTTCCACTGTAGAAGTTGCCTCTGGGGCTGGAATGCGGGGTGTGCCCGGACAGAGGTTCGCACCCTGGCCGCGGGGCGCGGGGATTGTAACTGCAGAGCGCAGACCACAGATTTTAGGGTCACAAGGGCGATCTGGCCCCGAACCCGCATGCTGTCAATGGGAAAGCTGAGCGACTGAGAGAGAAAGCGCTTTTGCTTTTCCCACAGGGGACAACATCAAGGTTGCAGAAAGGCAAACCGTCCCTCTCCCTGCTCCAGTATTTCTCTGCTGGAGAGAGAAGCATTTCCAGGGCTCCCTGAAGGCCATCAGGCAGGGACAATCACTTGGGGCTTAGAGGGTGGCCTGGCCTGGCCTTGAACAAAGATACTCTCAGCTCGCGGGATCACTCAAGTGTCCATGCGGGCCGTGCCGGACGCCTCGGGCCTTCCAGGTGGAGTTCTAGCTGTGCACGCACATAGTATGTGTATCCAGTATTTGTATACACTTATCTGCAGAGCCTGCTGGGGTTTACGAAGTGGTTTCGTAAACCATAGCTCATGGGATCCTGCACTCCCATAATCAATTCTTGTAGCAGGTACTTTACAAATATCTTGCTCTTTTATGAATAAAATAGACTGAGGCTGGGAGATGTGAAGTATCTGAGATCACACAGCTAATAATTACTAGGGTTATAACTAGTCAGAAGCCAGGTTTTCTGAATTCAGGTATCATACCTCCACCTTCATTTTTCCACAGATCAGAAAATCTCCACTGATTTATTAAAAAACAAAACAAATAGAAACAAGGAAAAAAAAACCCTGCCTGTGTGTCTACACTTTTCCAAAGTGTCTCTCAGGCTTTCTACCTAACTCCTTCTCCCAAGAAATGCAGATCAAGATAATTATCTCCCAGAATTCCAAGTAAATATGTAAGTGCTTTTGGGGGTAGTTTGGCTTTGTTTTCACTGCAGAAACAGGAAAATTGGCTATTTTTGTTACCGAATCATGTATTGCCTCAGTGGACAACTACACAGACGTTCATGTTGACTCTTCTACCAGAACAACGCGAAGACCAGCAGCCACCCCTCCTGAGGATGGAGTTACCTTAGTGGAAAAGGAATGACTTCACCTGAACCCAATCTTGTAGTCTAATTATTTTCGCATAGAGTATGTCTGAAAAAAATCAGATCAAAACAAAAATCTTCAACTCTGGAATGTTTCCAGCAAAACACAAATGGGGCAGTATTAGTGCTGTCCGTGAAGTAGATTGATGTAGGCATCTGAGATTACATTTTGCAGTAAACATCCCTGGCAGGCCACTTTGTCAGGAGGTGTTGCTGCTCAAAATCTGAGGCACCTGTTCATCATTCTGGGCCTTTCTAAGGCACCAGTAACACCTGATATTAACATTTTGCACACTAAAATAATTTTTCCATTCTCTACAGTGCAGATAACTGGACACCTATCAGAGCACTTGAGCACCTCCTCAGCTGCTATCTAGAAGGATATTGGTTTGTCTGTAGCATCCCCTAGCCTGATCCAGGAAAAGAGAGATGAGGACTCAATCCAATTGCACCATAACGTGTTCAGACTTCTCACTTGTGCAGATAAAATGCAAATTCTGCTCACCACAGGCCTAGAATCTAAGGCCAGCCACAACCACGGAGAAATACCAGTGTTCCTGGCCCTGACCTGCAAGTGAAAGTTGCAGTCTTTGGGCTTCTGTGGTCAGCAGTCCAGCTGCAGATCATCACAGTCAAGGAAGATAGTCTCAGATATGTGTATCTGCTCTTCAAATTCTGAATTCTAGTCTCGGATTATTTTGATACACGAGGAACCAGCACAGTTGTGCCTCCTCCTCGCATAGCAATTTGCCCCTTATTCCCTGCCCCCAGGCACAGTCTCCCTGTTACCCTCTCAGGTTTATTTATCCCTAGGGATAGCCCAACATAGGCAACCTCTGTATTTTTATAGCTCTTAGGTAGAAGATGTTAGTAAGTGTAAAGTTCACCTAAAGGAGAAAATGCATGCTAATAGCTTTATTCTAGCAAATAAGGGTGTTACAATGCAACATTGTAAAAATATTATGAAAGTACAATAATATGAAAAAATATGGTACTCATGACAGAGTAGAATAGAAAATAGAAATGATCAGATGAAATTATTTTAAGTCCGTGAGTACAGGGTAGATTTTTGTCAATAGATGATATTGGGACAACTGTTTGGAAGCAAAAAATAAATTATACCCATTAAACAAATTGTTCCTGAAATACAGGCTTAAATAGATAATTTACAGATTACCTAGAAATTCAGGGGAATTTGTTCATAAGGTGAGGAGTGTGGAAAATTTTTTGAAAGATGACACTGAGCTAAAAATCATGAAGAAAAAAAAACCCTACTTATAACACAAAAAATACCACCAAAATTTTAAGAGAAACCTGTCGGGAAAATATGTCAGACAAATGATTCATATTCTCATAAAAACAGCTCATGATTTTAAAAGTGATTATACCAATAAAAACAAGGCAAATGATGTTAACAGAAAAATGTGAAAAATAAGAAATAGGAATGGGTAAAATTTTTATACCTCTGAAAATGACTATAGTATTTCACTTTTCACCCACAAATTGGTGCTGGTGAGAAGAGATAGGTGTCTACCGCCAGTAGGAGTTGATGTTGGTAACACCTTTCTGGAGGACATTTGGCAAAACGTTTCGAGAGCTTTTATAAGTGGCATATTTTTCAATTTAGCAATTTCACTGTCAGGGCATTGTTAAGCAAATAATTATACTAGTGAGCAAATACATGTGCATAAAGAATTAAAGCTTTAGCATTTACTTAACTGAGAGAAAATGGAAACAACTTAATGCCACTCAAGAGGAAATTCTATAAATTGTTATATATGAATATACTGGAATACAATATATGCATTAAAACAATAGTAGAGCTCAATATTTGTTTTCATGGAAAGATATGCAGGCAGAACTGATAAGTGCAAAAGCAGATATTACAACAGTATATATTTAATTATCCTATTGAAATTTTAAATATGTGTATGCATAGAACAATGCTGGGAGGTGTAAAAAAGGGTCATAGTTATTAATTCTGGGATTACAGGTGATTACATTTTTATACCGTTAAACTACAGTAGGCATGAATTTCTTTATAATTGGAAAATTTGAAGTTATAAAAAGGAAACTATCCTTAAAACTCTTCAAAATCCCTTATATATGAAGCTATGCAAAAAAATTCCTTTTAATAACTTAGTACCAGAAAAAAGTTTATCCCTCCTGACGAACTGGTTTCTGAGTATGAGAACCATTTAAGTCACCCACCTCTATCATTTCTAAAATTTGGTGGTTTATAATGTATACAGGAATGAAATTGCGTAGGGTAAAGTGCTCCCATTGCCCCTTGCCTGCCAGGAAGCTCCAAACTGAAGTAAATAAATATAGTAACTTACAGACTCGAACAAACTTGAGCCAGGCTTCCACATTTAAAACTGGTATTTTACTAAGTCTTTTAAGTCATTCTGATCCATATTCAAGTGTGAGAACCACTGATTCTGGTGGTTGGTGTGCTTGCTTTCCTCCCTTTTCCACATGGTTTTAGATTTCTCTGTGTCTACTTTACTATCCTCACAGTATTAGGAGATGCCTTAGACCCTTGAGTAAATTAATGAGATACAGATTACATTATAAATATTTAATTTGCTTCCCATGAGTGTTTCATGCACAAAATGAAGCACTGTCTTGAGGATAGGAAAAAAAAAAAATCAGACCCCTCTCCTAATAATTATCCAAATTGTCTTCATGGTCAGAGAAGGCAATTATCAGTAGTAGCAATGACCTAAAAACCCACAATTATTTTCTAATAGGTGAGAATATCCTAAATTACATCTGCTTGCTCCATTTAACCCAGTGTAGGCGAGATTATTTTAATCTGTGAGAAGCACAGAGTTTTGCATTTTGATCCGTAAACTGCTAAACATAAAAGGCAAAGAAGAAAAATGCAAACAAAGGAGCTATAGTTAAATAAGGAACAGGTATGTTTCTCGGCAAAATGGATTTTGAGGATTGACATATTAAAATATGTACTTCAAAGTGCTGTTTTTTCATCACCACTCTCCTATAACCCTGGGAAGGCAAGGAGGCATTCAGGTTAGGAACCTGGGTTTCAGAATCAGCCTGAAGAGGGTCCAAGTTCTGCTTCCCACTCTCCTAGCCAGCCGACTCACCCCTGGGAGCCACAGCTTCCTGAGAGTGAATTAACAGTCGTCTCATAAAAATATATAAATAATGTTATGACCTTAATCACAAGAATCTCATTACCTGAGATAGCAGGGCAGGGCATAGTGATCCACCCTTGTCCAGTGCAACAGAACCCTGGGACACAGGAGCCCATGGGCTCCACACAAAGTATTCAAGTCAGCAAGCAAATGGAGTAATCAATAAAGAGTCATTAAACAATGTATGTGCTAAGGAGGCTACAGAGAATATCACCATGCATAATCTCTCAACTCAGACAAGTACAAAATTAAATCTTTAGTGTAGTAGGGTGATTTTTCTTAAAAAAGCTACATTGCATTTCAAAAAATAAAAATATGGCTTATTGTAAGATGAGTATACTTCCGTATACACATATACACAAATACACTTAAGGTATAACTTAATTGAAAGTAGTTACAAATCTTTACCCTAAAAGACCTTGGTTTACCCAAATTAATACACTTAGTGAAAATGAGAATTCTTGAATTGCATTCAGGGAGGCAACTGCTAATTCACAGGATATGGGCATCCAGTAGGTATGCAATAAGTTTTTTATAAGCCTGCATGAAAATATTCTGGGTTAGGTGCTTTGGATTTCAGTGCTTTTTTTCTGACTTTGTGTCATAAATCCTCATGCATTTTATCCAAATGGTATTCAGAACCAATACTATGGTTTTATTTGGTGCACTTGTATTTTTTTTTTCATTATGGCTGGGTTTGAATATCCTCACAATTACTGTTGTCAAAGCAATTCCCATTTTAACCTACATAAATGTGGGTTCCTCACACACTGGTGAAAATTGACATTGAAGAATTGCTTCAGCCCTGTTCACCTTACCTGCTGACTACGGGCGGTACAGGAAGAAGGCTGGTTTCCTCTGTGCCAGCCCGGACATTGCTGGCTACCCAGTGTGGGCTTCCAAGGCAAGTCCCACTGGGTCTAGTTTGCAAACTATGCATGTAGACAGCTCTACTCTCTTACATTCACACTTTGGAAATAAAGCCCTAAACAGTGCTTGGCATAAATCTATTTTCCAGTGCTGGCAGACCGCTTTTATCGTGCCTTCTCTGGGCAGAGCCACCAGATAGAAAATAAAGTGAGACTCAGCAATGCACCCAGTGAGGAAAGGCAGGAAGAGGTGTCTGGGCAAAGGAGGGATGGGGAAGGTGAGGGTGTGGTGCCCGGAGGTTGTTTGTTGCGCTGTAGGGAGGGCCCAGGGAGATCTGCACTGGAAGGTCCATGTTACAGGATCGAGCCTGTCTGCTCTGGGAGTACTTGTGGGCAGGGCGCAAGCACAGGCCCCCAGTGCTAAGCCTGGATCCCACGCATGCTTGTTGAGCTTCAGGACAGGGCTGTGAGCGGGGTGGGAAGCATACTGGGCAAAGCAGAAATCAAGGAGGAACACAGTCAGATAGGTGGAGAGGGTGGTCTCCTAACACTGCTGTGTGGTCCAGTTCCTGCTAGAAAGAATGACTGCAGACCAGCAATCCCAAACATAAGTCAGTATGTCAGGTAAATATTCCCCAACAGTGAATGGTTTATCATACACTGTCTATACTCAGTCAGTTACCTAAGAGGACAAATGCAACCAGTCTTCCCAGAGAGGTTCACTGAAAAGTCGTAGTGTTTCAAGGTAAATGTCTTCTGGGCCCTTTACTGTGATGTTCCAAGACCAATGTGAACAATTGCAGACTCCTAGCCCCAAAACTACAGCTGCTGAAATAGACTACAATGATAGCAACCATTTTAGATGCCATGGGGGGGGCACCTGGACTGGTTTCTAAAAGATACCTTGTCCATCCATTTGCTCCCCAGCTCAGCATGCCTCAGGGCGGCATGGCCTCCGTTCAACCCAGGCCTTGGTAAGAAGCCTGGCTTCCAGGACATGATGTCCACTTGATGCTGCCTGTGCCTGGCACGGTGGTCAGTGGTGGGAGAGTCTGCCACGACTCTGTGCCCTTGATCATCTGGACCCTCTGGGGTGTAGGCTCATGGCTGCAAAATCGAATCCAGGTCTGTCTGCAAGTTTGGCCCTACAAAGTTTGGACCAATGTTAATGGAAACACAGAAACATTCAGCGTGAAGACAGAGAAGGTGCCGCGTGCTTGCTGCTGCTCTGTGGAGATGCAGCCTCTGTGCTCACTGAACAGACAGCTTTCTTTTCTTGCCTTCAGTTTTATCATCCAAACACTGAATAAATATGTAATCCCTTAAAAATGCAAGAAAATTACATCAGACATAATATGGAGGTTGAAGGTGCATAAAGTGCTGTATGTAGCATGTCAAAGGGTGTATCTGAATCCGTGTCTACAAAATATTGGAATATACATACACACATATGTATTCCTCATTTTACTTGAACTTTACAAGTACTTTTGACTTTATTTTTTCTTTAGGAAAAGACTTATCTCCCTTAATTGGTTTATGAAACTAGGGTCAGGAATGTGCATTTTAGGTTATTGGTTTTCTTGATTTTGTTATTTAAAAGAATATGTCTCAACTGCCATCCAGTAAAGGTCACAGAAATATTAATATACTTCTAAAACAAGAGGACCAAAGGCTCAGCTTTCAACATAAGTTGAAGTGTGATGATGCAAATAAAAGAAAATCAGTGGCCTGTGTCTCTCCAAGAATTATTTAGTAATGACTTTACCAGTAGAAAAATAAAAGGATCTCTCTTGAGTAAGCCTTACATACAAACAACTGAAATACACACAGGAAAAGAGCGAGCCTGGGTTTTCAAAGAGACTCTGAGAATGACACAGGGACAACCATGCGGTGTTCACACACCCGGAGGGCCCTGAAATGATGTGGACACGTCTGAAATTCAGGGGGCCTCCGCCAAGGAGCTGAGGGAGCACGTGCGGAAGGAGCGTCAGCAAAGCCGGTTCACGGTGGACGGTGGGCTGGGGTCGCTACCAGGCCCAGGAGGCCAGCGCCCTCCTCTCTATGTCTGTAGGAGAGTAAAATAACCCCGATAAGCACATGCTGACTCCTTTCATCCACACAGATGGGGCTTCACGGCCACGCAAGGAGCTCTGGATGCTGCTCCTCCGGGGGACTCTCACTGTTAGTGCAGTGAAGTCAGTTCTTGACTCTGAAGAACAACGGAAGGGAGCAAAGGTGAGCCCCAGATTGGAGTCCCAGATCTGTGAAGGCTGACACCATCCTCCCACAGCAGCTGGACTGCCGGGTCCTCACGTTGGGTGCTAGGCTGCCCCTGGGGAAGGCTCCCGAGAGTGCAGGCATGGACTCCACGGTACCAAGGAGACGAGAGCATCTGTTATTTCTCCAAACCACCAGGACCGTTGCAAAACCTTTACTGCCGTCTGCTTAAAGGTTAGGTTAGCTAATGTGGGGGAGTGATGTTGTTTATGTTGGCTGTGGTTTGATCATAGTTCCTTTGAATTCTTTACGGTCTGTCCAGAGATGCTTGGGGTCTCTGGCTCCTGAAAGAAGGGTGTTGTTCTTCAGAAAGTTTCAGCCCTCTTCAGTCATGGTGACAACACCCTTTCCTTTCCTTTCTTTCAGGCCCTGCAGAGAAGTAACCCTTCCCACCAGAAGCACCTCTCGTGAGTGAATTGCTCATGTTCACTTCCTGCCTGAGGGGAAGGCAGCCACTCTGAAGTGGAGGCCAGGGGGAGGTAGGAGGGGGGTTAGCCAGGGTGAAGCGGGGAGAAACCATTCTGTGCACGGAGGGCCCTGATTTTCTGACTTGGCTGAGATGGGCCCTCCTGCAGCCCTGCCTCTGAATGTGGGACGAGAGCACTGGCTTACCCTTTGGGTGAAATTTTCTTTTAATACTTGATTTTTATTTTTCTAAATTTCTAACTTTCTAAAACTTTAAAAATTCACATGGAAATACCATCAAAGCTACGATCTAGTCCCTTGGAAAGTGGCTGTGTGCTCCCCTAGGCCCTACCCTGGAAGCCAACACACCAGCCCCTGTCAAAGTTGCCTTTCCATCTGAGCGAGCCTGGGGTTGGGACACAGGCTCCAGCATAAGCCTGGCTTGTGGCAAGGAGTTTGTGTCCTCAAAGCCTCACATTTATCACTGGGAAGATGTAAGGTTATTGTGGGTGTTAAAGAAAACATAGGTAAGTACCTGTCTCATTAGAAGCATTCAGTAAGTATTAGTTATTATTATTAACAATAATGTTCCTCTGAAACACATCTTGGCCCTCCGTCTTGGTCTGTACGGACCATGCATGTAACAAACTGCCCTTCCCCTCCGCCCCAGCCCCGGTGTTCATCACCACTAACCGTGTGCTCCTGGCCTCCAGCCACCGAGAAGCTGGTGACTCCAGAACTCACATATGTGCCCAGGCCATGAGAGCCATCCTAGGTCCCATAGCTCTCAAATAAATCCTTCTGTGTCTGTTACTTCTAACACTGCCTTACTTAGACTTTTTATGTGATATAGCAATGATCTCATTGTGATGAAAGGATCAGTTTATGTATTTTCCTTTTCTGTTCCTTGAAGTCTGGCTTCATTCATCTTTTTTAAAGTCATGTTTTATTCATCTTGCTATCAACCAGGGTGCTGTACCTAGCTGGGCACATATTAGGAACTTACAAATATCTGCAATCAGGATGGGCAGATGGGTGATGGCTCTCCTAGGACTCCAGGGACTTCCCCTTAGCAAAGACATTTAAACCTCAAACTCCTGAGACTGAAAATCAGGAATTTCCAATACTTTTCCTTCCATATCTGCATTCCCACTTACTCCCTCTTTTTGCTCCCTATGATTCCTCCTTCAGACCACTTTACCTCACCTAAGCTCTGGGCGACCTCCCTTCTGTTCCTGTCCCCTCCTTCCCTGTGCTGCCCCGCCCACTGCTTACCCCCTGGGTCCGTGGCAAGACATACCCCCAGCCAGCGTCAGACTGCCTGGAACCCTCTATAATCACATGCTGACTCCTGTGTGCGCCCGCACGTGTGTGTGTGTGCGCTTTTGCATGTGCACACACATTTTACTGGAGGGAGTATCTGGGACACACAAAATGTTAAGTTCTGATGCTTTAGTTGAGGAATCTTGATTAACAATATGACCATATATCAGTAAGGACTAAATTATATGATGAAGATTATACATGTTTTAGAGCATCAGGGAGGAAAAAAGAACATTTAGGTCAGGGCAATTGGAAAAGACTCCATGTAAGATGTAGAAATAGTTAAACCTCAAAATATAGGCCAGGCACAGTGGCTCACACCTGTGGTCCCAGCTACTCGGGAGGCTAAGGTAGAAGGATAGCTTGAGCCCAGGAGTTTGAGGTCGTAGTGAGCTATGATCGTGCCACAGTGACACTCTAGGCTGGGTGTCAAGAATGAAACCCTGTCTCAAAAAAAAAAAAAAAATATATATATATATGTATGTGTATATACATACACACATATATTATTAATAATATAAAAGGTAATCCAAAGTCAATTTTGAAAGGTTTTTTTTTTTAATCTGGTACAATGTCATTATTTTGGACTAATTATCCAGATTCTTAAATAATTTTATTATACCTTTTTTATATTTGTCAGGCGATGATCTAAACAAAATTACAGTGCTGAATCCACATAGAGACCTTGCTTTAAGCAGGAAGGCTGGGGAGCAGATGGATGAGGGAAGCCAGGCCACAGGCATGCCTTCAGCACCGCCCACATGCCAGGCGCAGGCAGCACTTTGCTGCTGAGTGGTTCCAACTGCCCTGCGAGATGTATTATTTCTTACATCTCACAGATGAGGAAGCCGGAATTGAGACAGAGTGCCCAAGCTTACACACCGGTTCGTGGTGGGACGAGGCATCTAGCCCAGGTACGGCTTCCTCAAACCCCTGAACTCTCTGCTCCTACTAGATCTCCTGCCTCTGACCAGTGTCACACAATTTGCATCCTGACTGCAAATGACCGTGAACTGTGTTTAGTCAAGTATCACTCACTCTAAGTATTACTGAACGAGAGAAACTATTTCTTTGAAAATACCCAAATTCAAATTTTGTGACCCAAAGTCAGATGGAACTGCTAAATTTTTTCAAAAGAACGTCTTACTGTATGTGTGTGTTTCATTTCTGAATAAGTGAATGTTCTGCGGCTGCTTCTCAGGAGTTAGATACACCAGCCTAGATTATGAACAGCATCCTATTCCTGTCTCTTTTTTTTTTTTTTCTTTTTTTTAATCAAGATCTCCTGTACGTCTCAGCCTTTAGGACAAATTTGAGTGCCTGGTGCTGACTGGTCCAGTTACTCAATTAACACACCTCTGGGGACTCACTCTAACAAGGCAGCAAGGCTGAGTTCTTTGAGGGGTTATGACGTGTTCCAGTTGCAGGGATAAATTCCGTAAGGTGAGGCAAGGTCCAAGATGAAGAACTCGTCACTAGGAGTAACGAAGGCCCTAAGGAAGGAGTGAAGGATTCTTCTTTAGCGGAAAATAAACAAGGCTTCCTGGGATTAATGACTTAAGCTGAACCCTGGAGAATCCAAGCAGTTCAGTGATGGGAGGGGAGAGGAGGACACTCCAGGCAGCAAGGGAGCAAGACCAAGGGAGGAACCTGCCTGGCTCAACTTAAGAGATCAGAACTGACACCTTCCTCTGTCACATAGGGAGCAGTTCTCAGACATTTTGGTCTCAGGACTTCTTGAAACTGTTAAAAATTATTAAAATTTCCAAGGCCTTTTGTTCATGTGGGTTATATTATCCATATTTACTGTATTAGAAATTAAGACTGAGAAATTTAAAAATCTGTATTAAGTTGTTTTGAAATCACAATGATAAAGCCATTACCTGTTAGCACATAACTTTTTATGAAAACTAACCATATTTTCTAAAACCACAAGAAATATAATAAGAAGAGTGTCATGATTTTACATTTTTGCAAATCTCTTTAATGTCTGGCTTAACAGAAGAGAGCTGGGTTCTTGTACCTGCTTCTGCTTTCCAAATCTATGGCAACAGGTATTTTCAGTTTAAGAATATGAAGGAAGCCAAGCCTCACACACATAATTGGTAAGGAGAGGAATGTATTAGCAGCTTTGCTGGATAATAGTGGATATTGTTCCTTGATTCTGAACCAAAAATTGTCAAGTGGTAGATTCTGCAAAATCAGTTGCAATGTGCAATTGGAAACCACGTTCTGTTGAAAATCAATTTGCCCACTAAGTTGTGATGGTTTTGTGACGCATCACTTTGGCCAGGCTGAACTCCATGCCCCAGAATTCCTGTTCTGATATATTTCCAGGAAAGGTGGGCTATCCGGGAGATTTTCTCAAGAAAGGGAGACAACAGCCATTTTGTAGCACATACACTCTCCCCAGCTGCTCGGACAAGTGCTAGGAGCGGAGGACCCTCCTCCAGAGCCTCCTCAGTTCCTCCAGCTCCTGGGCCCACGCATGTGTTGCTCCCTGAAGGGCCCCAGCTTCCGCAGGACACCCTTGCCAACAAGATCGGAGGTGACCAGCGCAGACACAGGTTTGAGTCTGCTCTCGTTCCAGCCTGCGGGTTCCAGCTGCTTTTAACCTTCCTCCCCAGCAGCCTGCGGGGGGGTTCAGGCTTAGAATGGGCACAGCCTGTTACAGGCCGCTTAGCCAGCCCACACTGTACTAAAGTCATTTTAGGAATTACATATGAGTGCGTATGTGCCTGTGTATGTACATATGTGCACATATACATACCTACCTACACACATATGTAGGTTACTGGTTCTGCTTCTCTAGCTGAATCCTTAAACCAAATACACACTTCAAATGGACATTCATGATTTGTTCTCACAGATATCTGAAAGAGTGGGGGATACCCCCAGGTTGCCACAGGTAACTCTTTTGAGAATTGCTCGTACAGGTATTCGTAAGGGAAGATAGGAGGCCGGCTAGGGCCAGATGCTAAAGGATCCTTAAAGACCAGCATATGGACTTTGGACTCTTCCCTGTAAAGAAGGATTAAATGAAGATTTAAAAGATCTGTGAGTGTCTTAAGACGACTTTGAATTGAGTACAGGAAGTTTTGAATAGGAAAGAGACTGAACACAGGGAAGTGATATTCAGGTGCGACTTCCCTGCCCGGGTGTCTTAAATTGCCTTCTGTCTGCCGGTGATCCACAAACAAACCTCACAGCCAGCCCGGGGATCCAGTCCTATGGTCGGGGATCCTGCGGCTCATTCCTGAGCTTAACTGGACAACTCCATTGGCCGTCACTCACACAGCTCAGCTCTGCTTGTTCAAATCTGAATTCCTTATTTCCCACTCTTGCCCTCACTCCGAACTTGCTCCTTCTCCTGCCTTAGTACTCTCAGTTGCTGCCCCACGCCCCGCGTCGCCTAAGCCGGTTACTGGAGAGCAATCCTAAATCCTTAATTCTTCCCTCTGTGCCCGTGGCCATCTCTGCCCCGTCGCGAGCAATGAGTCCTCAAGTTCTGCTGAATGTGTCTTCTCATTTTTAAACATTCATCTTCCTGCCATTCCTCTCCCATTTGCCTCTAGTTTAGGTCCTCAACGTGTTATGCCTGATATTTTGTAACGGCCTTTCACTGGTCTCTCTCTTTCCTTCCCCTTCCCCCCACTCCTCCCTTGTTCTCTCTTCTTTCCCCTTTCTCTTACTGTCTCATTCATGCCTGCCTTCTCAACACTGCCATGTGATGGTTCCAAAACATGCTTAGTGCTGCCACGCGATGGCTCTAAAACACGCTCAGCGCTGCCGTGTGATGGCTCTAAAACAAGCTCAGTCCTGCCACGCGATGGCTCTAAAACACGCTCAGTGCTGCCGTGTGATGGCTCTAAAACATGCTCAGTGCTGCCGTGTGATGGCTCTAAGACACGCTCAGTGCTGCCACACGATGGCTCTAAGACACGCTCAGCGCTGCCACGCGATGGCTCTAAGACACGCTCAGCGCTGCCACGCGATGGCTCTAAGACACGCTCAGCGCTGCCACGCGATGGCTCTAAGACACGCTCAGCGCTGCCACACGATGGCTCTAAAACATGAATGTGTCCATTTAACTGTTCATTGAAAATACTTCAGTGGCTCCCATTTACCTTCACAGCATGTCCCCACCCCTTGGCAGGGACACCAGTCCTTCAGAACATGATCTCGTGGTCCTACCTCCTTTCCTTCCAGGCTCATTTTCTGCGTGCCACGACCTCTTCCCACCACTTCCGCGGCAGGCCACGGGTGCTTGTCTCATGCCACTTTATGTGTTCTCTGGCCTTTGCCTACAATGCCTGTCTTTCCCCATCAATCCCTCACCCTAAACGCAGAGATGCAGTGATAATATCTCATGCTTGGTGAAGCCCTCTAACCTCCTGGGAGAATTAATGACTCTTTCCTCATCATTTTATTGCACTCTGAACTCTAATAAATTGTTTCATAATTTTTTATCTGTATGCCATTTGTCCTATAAAGCTGGAAATTATGTCATTTAAGGGTAAAAAAATTGTCCAGCATGTATCAAGACTTGACAGGTGCTGGAAGAAGAAAATTGAAGTTCACCTACATGAGAGGTAGAAAGTGGTGTCCATATATCCTCTACCACGTACCTCATGTGATTCCTCACATTTGAGTTTGAGATGAGAAAATTGCAAACTCATTCACTTTTTTTTTTTTTTTTTT
>CAUYRT010029061.1:0-16670 GCA_963574885.1 Lepilemur ruficaudatus
GTGATTAGGTATCTACCCAAAAGAGCATAAGACATTCTATTATAAAGACATCTGCACACGAATGTTTATGGCAGCACAATTCACTATTGCTAGGTCGTGGAAACAACCCAAGTGCCCATCAATTCATGAGTGGATTATTAAGATTTGGTATATGTTTACAATGGAATATTACTCAATTTTAAGAAACAACAGTGAGTTAACACCGCTTATATTATCCTGGATTAAGCTTAAGCCCATTATTCAAAGTGAGGTGACACAAGACCTGAAGAATGGGCCCCACTTGTACTCGCCATCAAGTTGGTATTGACTGATTGACACTATGGTGCTTAAGTGGTGGTAGTGTCCACTGGGGATTTTGGGGGTTGGGGGTGGACCCACATCCAGGGGATGTGGTGAGCACTGTGAAGGGGAGGGGCATGCTTGACATGTATTTGGGGATGGGTATTAGGGGTCTCAATGAGGGGTGGGAAATCCTCTAAAACTGATTCATGTGAATAGCTGTACAACTTGGTAAATTTACTAATAACCATTTAATTGTACACTTGAAAATAAAAATAAAATAAAATAAAGAGATGAGGTCTTGCTATGTTGCCCAGGTGCCCAGGCTGGCCTCGAACTCCTAGGCTCAAGTGATCCTTCCTCCTTATCTTCCTGAGTAGCTGGGACCACAGGCTCACACCACCATGTCTAGCTTTACAGTTGACTGCAGTTTTAATTTTTTTTTGAGACAGAGTCTTGCTCTGTTGCCTGGGGTAGAGTGCCATGGTGTCTGGCTAGCTCACAGCAATCTCAAACTCCCCGCCCGGCTCAAGCAGTCCTTCTTCCTCAGCCTCCTGAATAGCTGGGACTACAGGCATGCGCCACCATGCCCGGCTAATTTTTTCTATATATTTTTAGTTGTCCAGCTAATTTCTTTCTATTTTTGGTAGAGACGGGGTCTCACTCTTGCTCAGGCTAGTCTTGAACTCCTGACCTTGAGCAATCCTCCCACCTCATCCTTCCAGAGTGCTAGGATTACAGGCATGAGCCATCAGGCCCAGTCTGACTTTTGATTAATGACTTTATCATTAGGCACTATAACTCTCATATTTCATTCTCTGCTTATCCTATTAGTTATTCCTAAATAATTACAAGCGAACTTAATTTTTTATTAAAGTTCAGGTATTTAAATCTTTTATTTTTTGAGATGGGGGTCTCGCTATGTTGTCCAAGCTGGTCTTGAGCTCCTGGGCTCAAGCGATCCTCCTGCCTCAGCCTTTCAAAGAGCTAGGATTATAGGCTTGCACCACCATCCCTGGCTAAATTTTGTATTTTAAAGGATACTATATGTTTTACATAAACTGGTTTGAGTGTGTATAATGTGTATCAAGAAGTGTAATGTATCTGGCAAAGTACTGAGTGGTTATATTTTTCCTGTTGACATGTTAATGCTGTTGTGTTTAGAATCTTCAGCTAGATGAGGAAACCCAATATCAAACTGCTGTTGAAGAATCTTTTCAAGTAAACATCTGAAGGCTGTGTACATCTCCGCATCTTTGTACCTGCAAGTGCCATCTTTAAGGGGAAAACTACATGAAGTCACTGTTTCAATAACTTGATGTGTATATTAATAAAAGTAATTCAGTCTATTGTTTTAGTTTTTTGATTGAAAAGTCAAGGTAGGCCATCTAAAAACTTCATCCTCTTGATAAGTTAAAAAATGAAAGTTTTGACATTAGCTTTAAAAGCAAAAAGGGGTTATATTTCACTAATGTAATGGTGAAAAGGAAATCCCTGTTGTACTTTTTCTTCTTTTATATTACATATTCTTGAATTTTTCATTATGTTGCTTTTGAAAGTTGGTACATTCCTTCCCATTTACTTTATTGTACACAGATAACACACAGTAGCAAATTCTAGAAGATGTGATTAATATAAACCTAACAAATCTGAGCCAGTTGTCAGAGTCACAGAATAGAAACTTGAAGTACTAAATGGAACAATCCAAAGGAAATTTTTAAAATACAGATTCTAGCTGAAGAATTCAACCTATAAGAAAATTGTATTTATATAACGTTTAGTATTTTTGAAGACTAGTGAGATTTCTGTAATAATTTTAACTCTTTACAAAGTTTAAAGCTCATTGTAAAGATACTTTCTGTCTGCTAATAGAAGAAAATACCAAGAGAAAAAATTTATTTCTTTGATGGGCAATTGGTGATTTCTGTCTTGTTTTACTAATTTGTAAACTTGGAATATGCTAAGCTGAATAATAGCTTAACTTCAGAATTTTCAGTAGCCAGTATCTCTGATTAGCTGAGATGAAAGTTGTATTAGGAACTTTCATTTGGTGATACTATATTCTACAGACATTTAAATGAGAAGTTTAGCTTCATCTCAGTTTAGAAATTCATTCAAAGCTAAAGATATATATGTATATACACATACACTTTGTGTGTGTGTACACATATGTATACAGTTTGTCAGTTTATATACAGAATTTCTATTAAGGATTTTAAAAGTGGACAAACAATAGGAGATTTAAATGTTCATCTGTTTGGATTAAAATTTTGTATATAAAAATGTTTAAAAAGTGAGAGTCACATGCTAACTGATCTAGTTGGCTGCTGTTACACCTTAAAAATTGAGTTTACACAGACACACAATTACCTATTTATATGGTGCTCATTTGTTATTCACAAAGACAATGCGTGACTATGATGTCGTGAAACAGATTCTACCAGCTACCCTGTTTTGCTACTTTTTAGTCAAACCTGGGTTTGTTCTTAGTATTCATTAATAAGAATCATAAAGTATTTTGTAGAAGGCCTGAATCACACAGTAAAGGATGAAGAGTGGATTAGCTGATATTCCTTACTAATATACATTGTTTATGCTTTCTTTAACTAAAAGAACATAAAATCTTGGAAGTAGTTTGCTGCTAATAGATATTGTATAAAAAGGTATATTTTGGTTTTGTTAAAACCCTGTTGACTTTTCTACAGCGGACATTTTTTAAACTTGATTTAATAAAAATGTTAATTTTGAAAGTGGAGTTTTGTAAAAGCCTTTTTCAATCAAACAGTAATGACTTTATGTATAGTTGTAACAATCTCAAAAAAAGCCATACATCTTAACATATGCTTTTGTTCTGTCATTTTAAAGAGTGATGTTTACTATGTGCTTGAACATTTTCTCTGCAGTTACATGAGTAAGAATATCTGTATAATGAACTCTTTTTAAAGAGACTTTTGACCATAGTTTTTTTCTAATTTAAAGCAATAACTTTAGTAATTTCTTTCAAAGTTTAATATGTCCAGTATGTCAAATTAAAACCATTCTGGGATTTGAAAACTTTAAAGGAAAATTGTGGTAGGGATCATCTTGATGAAATTGTGTTTGGAAGTTTTGTGGAAATTGAGCTAAATACTAAATTTTGTGTGTCTCACATATAAGCTTTTTTATAAGTAAAATTACTTGCTTTTATCTGGGAACTCATTATAGAAATGATTGTTTAAAATCTCTCCTTTTGTCAGTCCATTGTGAATAGGCATAAGCTATAGAGATGTAATTTATGGAAATTAAATTTATGGGGAAAAGTTCTTATTTTTAATATTGCTTGTAGCTAAGTCAGGATAAAGGTTGGAAACTATTGATACTCTGATACCTAAATTTCACCATACCACTTAGGAAAGCTATTTCTTTCAGCAAATTACAGTTTATGTTGTTAAACACAGAGTCTTATTTGAAATGTATTGCTTTATTTTTCAATTAAAAGTAGTTTTCTCCTACTTGTGTGACTAATTAAAATTTTGTCTAGAGGCAAACATTTAACTCTCATAACTCACCCTGAAAGACATATAGGAGATAACTCATTATTTTGCAGTTAGAAAAGTGGATAGGAAAAAGCTACCACATGCTGATGGTATATGTTGGATTTAACTTTATAAACCTATTTCATCTATTTTAAATGTTAATCACCTTATGAAACTATTTTAGGAAATGTCCATGCAGCAAGATTTTCAAGCCCTGTGAGCAGTCAGGCAGAAAACTAGTTCGTTAATAAACACTTTATATGGAGAAATTAGCCTTAAGTAAGATATCAGATCTACAAGAATATGTTGCCAAATACAATGTCATATACCTATTGAGCTGCTTGCTAAGTGTTAAGACCTTTTGGGTAAGCTGTGTATCGGATAGTTTCTTTTCAAGACGTTTTGTAGTTACAAGATTTTAATAAATATGTATGGACTATTCTGAGAACAGAGTCTAAACCTACCAATAGAAACTAAAAGAGTTGCAGCAGATACAGAAGAGAGGGTAAATAGATCTTTACTGGAAGACTGCAAGCCTGAAAACAATAGTTTCTTGGGCCAGACAGCCTGATTTTGATGATACTGCAGGTTGATATTTGTGTGGTTTTGGACAAATTTCTTACTCTCTCACTTCTATGGTTTGTGAGGATTGAATGAGTTAATATACAAAGTGCTTGGCATAGAGCCTGCTATCCTTAATTCTGTGTATCCAGTACAGATCAACCAGTTGTATTTTTATCTGGCAAGTCAAGTCCAAAACTTGACAAAAGACTGTCAAGTTTTACAGACTACAGTCTGTAAAATCCTATCAGGAAAGTCTGGAATTTTTTTTTTCCTTTATAGAGCCTAAAGCATTTTTAGTCTTTATTTGCTAGCCTCAACTTCTGTGGTAAGATTACTGTTTTTATCTCTAAGTACAAATATATCCTACACAATGAGGAATACTAAATAAAACATTTTTTAGAATAATCTTACGAAGAACAATCAGCTAATGATCATTTCTCAACCAAATGTATACCCAGGAGTTAGGATGATAAATTAACCTACCCTCTTATTTTTAACAGCTTGGTTCTTAGTAGTTAACATGAATTAACTATTGTCTCTAGAAGAAAACTTAATGCAGACAGGCACAGAGCAGGAAAGGAAGAAACTCAGTATTAGTATGCTGTGGTTACTTATAAGATCAAGTCTTAGCAGAAATAGATATTGGAAGACAGGTACCCTTTTTGTTCTTTTCATGGTTTCTATAGGTTGGATGTGGAGATTTAATATGAAATGTTTTCAGCAGTTATTGTCATGAAGTTTCACTCTCATCCTTACACCAGGATGCAGTGGATCGGGACCTAGAGATATGAATTCATCTGAAGCATCTCTTTTATGTATCTTGAGCTTCAATTTCCTATTATGTTCTGCCATTCTTTCTAGTTAAATATTTTCCTTAGAAAAGATGGAAGCCAGGATTTGTAGCCTTAGAACTTTAACGCTGAAAAGTCCCATATTTCCTAGATGGAGTTCTCATTGCCAGTCAGTACTTCATTTTGTTGGGTTGAGATGCTGCTTTCTCTTGGCATGTGTGGCATCCTTCTCTCCTGGCCCTCCTCTGATTCCTCTTGACTCCTTTGCTGGTTCACCTAGACTGGGCATTTAAATGTCAGAGTTCTTCAGGGTCAGTCCTTTCCTCCTCCTTTACTTTATGAGATCAAGGATTCTCATCCCTCATGTACATAAGTGATCATATTCATACAGGTTTCAACCACCACCTTTATGTTACCCAATCTCAAAATTTCATCTGCATGCTTCCTCTGAGACGTGTATGTCTGTCTGTTCAGCACCTCTGATGATCTCACAGGCATCTCAAACTCATAACAGCTAAGACCAACTTATCTTCTCACATCTGGTTCTTTTCTGTTCTGAAGCTCAGTAATTATAGTACTGTCCAGCACTTGCTTAAGCCAAAAGTCTGGGGGTCACCCTTGGCAGTTGCGTTTTCCTTACATCACAATCTTAACATTCATTAACAAGTCCTGTTGACTTTACCTCCTAAATATCTCTTGAATCTCTGTTTTTCCTCCTATCCACTGTCATTTCACTCCCCAAAGATATTATTCCTACCTCCGGACTGCTACCAGCCTTCCCGGATCTACTTTTGTTCCCCTAAGTATATATCCTCAAATTTCTTATTCTTCTGGTTAAAAATCATCCAGTGACTTCCATTGTCCTCAAGAGAAAAAGAAACAAAAAATTATTAGCTTGGCCTACAAACCTACATGGTCTGCTTCTTGCTTAACTTTCCCAGCCTCATCTATCACCACTCTTCCTTCCTAAAGACTGGGTCACTATTGGCCATAGATTCTGTTCCTCCAAAGTTGCCATACTCATTCCTACCAGGGAGTCTTCACACATGCTGTTTTCTCAACATAAAATAGCACCATCACCCTCCCTTCCCCGTCTAGCCATTAGCCATTCATCAGAAAGCTCACTTCTCACCTTAATTGTTCAAGGTACCCTGATGGCCCAGTTCTGTTCTGGTCCTGCTGTATCCTCCCAGAGCACCCTGTTCTGCTTCCAGTACTTAACCCAGTTAGAATTGAATATGTAAATAGCTTCTTTTTGGTCTTCCCCAGAATGTAAGCTCCATGAGGACACAGCAGCAACAGACCACTCAGAGGGGGAGACATAGCAATGCCTAGCACATAATAGGGATAATTTGCATCTCTGCCTCTGATGAGGCCTTCCTCCCAAGGCCTAGAAGCCTCGAAGTCAGGGAGTGCTGCACAATTAGCCAATCCCTTTCATCACCTCTTGGCTCCAAGAATCCTCAATGAATGACCGATGGAAGCTGATCTATAAACATCCTACCTCCTTTCCTCCTTTCTCCCTTGCCACTTGCGTGGATAACTCTGAGGTCTGTATTTTACTGTTCTCTGTTTCATTTCCCTTCCACATAAACTATAGTACCTCCCACATGAACTGCTTACACCTGAATCCTTGTCTTAGGGTCTACTCGTGGAACCCAAACCAAGCCATGCACTCAATCAGTCTTGGAGTGTGCTGCTTGTCCTAGTGGCGTCAGCATTACTAGTGAACCTGTTAGAAAAGCAGATTCTCAAGCCCCTTCCCAGACCTCTGATACAGAAACTCTTGAGTTTGGGGTCAGGAGTGTGTGTTTTAATACAGTGTCGGTGTGATTCTCTTACATACCAGAGTGTGAGAACTACTGGAGTATAAATGACATTATATCTTCTGCTCCAAACAGAAAACCTATTTTTTTTCCTTGTTCCAAAAATATCTCTCTAAAAAGTTAAAAATTAAAATATTCAGAATTTTTCAAGTCTTAGATATACTGGGTACTAACTTTCTTGAAATGATTCTTGAGAATTTCAGACCATTACTGCTATTCATCCTTGTATATATGTCCCATTTACAAGACAGAGCCCATAAAAAAATTTGATCTCATTAGAATGGGCAGTTACTTTGATTTCTTTAAATATTTCTTCCTTTCCTTCCTCACTGGAATAAATTTATGATAATATTGTTAGCATATCCTTTCTAGTAACTTTTTTCTTTTTAAAATCTCTTGCCTGAGGTTTATATTGCCTTAGTCTGAACTTGTTGAAATCTGATTTTTCCTCCGAGTAATTCTTAAGTCTTCCTCCAAAGTGAAATTTTCCTTTAAAGAATTTTTTCCCAATCTATTAAGACATTTAATTCAGAATTCTTTTCTGTTGTACCTAAATAGTTTGATAATTTGCTTTAGCTTAGGAGATATTTGTTCCCAACAATGTTACCTATTTTCATTATATAAATCCAATATTCCAATGTTGCATCTCTAACTTGATCTCTGTGTCTTATTCTGTAACGAAAGCAAGGCACCTACCAGTTTTGCTTCTTTGGTCAATCTGTTAGTGAAGTTTTGAGCACAGGAAGATTAACCTCATCAACTTCCTTCTGCTATAAAAATGGAGACATCTTAGATAGCAGAGTTGCACAGTGGAAGCGTGTTGGGCCCATAAAAATGGAGACATCTCGTTTATAGGAATGCAGGTCCATAATGAGAAATGCTTGATAACCTTAGAACTTGGGTGTTACTTTTGAAAACTATAAATTGTGTACTATTTTTTTCTTTGATACTTTATCAGTTTTTGCACACTACAGAACAAATTCCTTAGCACTGAAATCAAAGCACTTTTATACTAGTCTCCATTGTACAATCTACAATCTAGCTTTAGTCAGGTATTGGAAATTCTTCCCACATACGCTGTCCTTACTTTCTTGTGTTTTTTCTTTTAGTGCCTCTGTGCTTTGAATGCCTTTTCCATAGTGTCTTGCTGAAATTCTATTTGTTCACTGTTTTTTTTTTTTTTTTTTTTTTTTTATACAGAGTCTCAATCTGTTGCTTGGGCTAGAGTGCCCTGGCGTCAGCCTCGCTTGCAGCAACTTCAAACTCCTGGACTCAAGGGATCCTCCTGCCTCAGCCTCGTGAGTAGCTGGGACTACAAGTGCTCGCCACCATGCTCTGCTAATTTTTTTGTTTCTATTTTTAGTTTCCTGGCTAATTTTTTCTATTTTTAGTAGAGACAGGGTCTCATCTTGCTCTTGCTCAGGCTGGTCTCCAAGTCCAGAACTCAAGAGATCCTCCCGCCTCTGCCTCTCAGAGTGCTAGGATTACAGGCGTGAGCCACCGCGCCCAGCCTATTTGTTCACTCTTAAAGCAACAGCTCAACAATACGAATTGAGTGGCTATGCCAGGCATGTTCTAGTGCTTGCAATATATCAATAAACAAAGGAGACAAAAGATTTCTGCCCTCATGGAGCTAACATTCTGTTTGAGCCCCAAGTAGAATTTATTATTTCAATAGCACTTAGTTCATACCTCTATCAGAGCATTATAATTAATTTGTATACGCCTCTTTCCCAGCTAGATCGGTGGTTTTCTACACTGCCTGCTTGACAGAATACCCCGGGAATCTTTGAAAAAACAGCCATATCCCAGGTCACACCTCCAGAGATTTTGATTTAGTTAGAGGCAGGGCTCAAATGATTCTATGTGCAGCCAGGGTTAAGAACCACTGGGAAAATTTTTAAGGGCTGTGATTTTGTACTACTCATTTGGTACCTGCTACTTTGTGACAGCAGGTAGAAGGGTATCAGCTCTCATTCACTGAGCTACTGAGAAGAACAGTCTCCATGGGGCCTTTGAGAACTTGGGTTCATCTTAGGTAATTATTAAGATACATAATCAATAACAGTAGTTAGACAATATCCCAAAAAACTATAGAAAGTATTTCATAAAGAAACACCACCTTACAGAGGTGCTCCTGACAAGGGAGGGGGACAAGGGCAATATACGTAACCTTAACATTTGTACCCCATAATATGCTGAAATAAAAAAAAAAAGAAACATGAGGAAAAAACTGAAGGTTTGAAAAGGAAAGAGAAGGAATGAGTTGTAAAGTAGGAGATGCTGAAGAGGTGAATCATACAGAAAGTACAGCAGGTCCTCAAGTCACATCCCTTCCTTCAATGCCGTTAAAGTATTGATGAGAAAAAAATTGGCTTCCCACAGGGCCACTGTCTGTGGAGTTGGCACATTCTCTCCATGTCTGCATGGGTTTTCCCTGGGGACACCGTTTCCTCCCACACCCCAGAGCTGTGCACGGGAGGCTCTGTGGTTTGCCTGCAAGGTCCCAGTGTGAGTGTGGGTGTGTGTGAGTGTGCCCTGCCATGGGACAGCCTGTCCCGGGCTGGTTCCCTCCTTGGTCTTGAGCTGCTGGGAGAGGCTCTGGCCACCTGTGACCCTGAACTAGATGAAGCAGGTTAGAAAATAAATGAATGAATACAAATAGTTGTGTTGCCGGATGCAGGTTTGGCGCCCACTACCTGAGAACCAGATAGAACCGGATGAGGGCTGCTGAAGGAAAGGTGTTTTATTCAAGTGCCAGCATCCTGAGGAGATGGGGCACTATTGTCTCAAAGACCATCTCATCTCCTCTGCTTACTGAACAACTTATAAAAGGAAGGGGTAAAGGGTGTTAGTGGCAGGAAGCAAGCTTTGTGCAAGTCAGCATGATTTGCCTGGTGGCTATCAGCAAACAGTAGGTCATCTGGTAGATCTTTTCATCAGCAGTCTGCAGTTGGCCTATATACTGGACTCTTGATCTGTTTTTCCTCAAGGTTATTTTCTAACCTTGTGTCCAACAACAGTGTAAGCAAGGTTAATTCTAAACTTTTATGACAACAAACTGAAAGCACACTGGAAGCAAGATGGCTTCCCTTTAGCTAGCCCAGCGCAAAAGTCGGAATGGCCCTTGGGGTGAGCTTACAGAGGTGCTCCTGACAAGGTTTGCTTTGCAAACATTTATTCCTTGATTTGAGCCACTGACACCATCACTCACCGATTCACGAAAAAGTGGGTACTTAGCTTGTTTTTGAAAATTTATTATTATTTTATTTTAAGAGAACAGGGTCTTGGCCAGGCACGGTGGCTCATGCCTGTAATCCTAGCACTCTGGGAGGCCGAGGCGGGCGGATCATTTGAGTTCAGGAGTTTGAGACCAGCCTGAGCAAGAGTGAGATCCCATCTCTACCAAAAATAGAAAGAAATTAATTGGCCAACTAAAATATACAGAAAAAATTAGCCAGGCATGGTGGCACATGCCTGTAGTCCCAGCTACTTGGGAGGCCGAGGCAGGAGGATTGCTTGAGCCCAGGAGTTTCAGGTTGCTGTGAGCTAGGCTGACGCCGCGGCACTCTAGCCTGGGCAACAGAGTTAGACTCTGTCTCCAAAAAAAAAAAAAAAAAAAAAAAAAGAGGGTTTCTTAAACAGGGTCTTTGTTGCCCAGGCTGGGGTGCAGTGGCGTCATCACAGCTCACTGCAGCCTCAAACTTCCAGGCTCCAGCGATCATGCTGCCTCAGCCTCCCAAGTAACTAGGACTACAGGTACACCAGCTAGTTTTTCTATTTTTTTTTAAATAATGACGAAGTCTAGCTGTGTTGTCCAAGCTGGTCTTGAGCTCCTGGCCTCAAGCAATCCTCTTGACTTGGCCTCCCAAAGTGCTAGGATTATAGGTGTGAGCCACCGTGCTTGGCCTAGTGAAATTTTTTTAAAAAGGACAGTTCCTTAGTTGTTTACCAAGAATTTACGTCACAGTAACATAAGCTATTGATTGCTATACCTTGGCTTTATAGCGCAAATTATGGGAACTTGAAGATAAAGGTAATGAGTGAGGCAGCTAGTCAGGAACAAGATGCCTTTAACCAATAGGCCCCAGGCATGGGTGGGGGCTGGGAAGCATGATGACCTTGAAGTCTCATACTTAAGTCTGTCTGGGCTTGATAAATTTTGCATAGCTCATATAGCTCAGACGGCTCTGCGCTCTTTCTTTTCTCAAATATTTGAAGTGCTTTGGTCTCTATTTGGCAGTTTGGTGATGTTTTTGTGACCAGAAATATGTCATAGGAACTTAACTCTTGTTTATATCAATGAGCCTATGGTAAAACTGGTTTCATTGTATATCGTTTTGCTTACAGTCGCAGTTTCCAAGAACCTATTGACAACATGAAGTGAAGACTTACTGTACTTAGAAAAAATACCACCCTTATATTTATTAAATACTGTATCATTTTAATGTACTTCTGGGCTTTTTTTGTTTGTTCATTTTATTTTTTTGAGACAGGATCTTAAAGCCCAGACTAGACTTGATTTCCTGGGCTGAAGTGATCCTCCTTCCTCAGTCTCTGAGTAGCTGGGACAGCAGGTATGGGCCACTATAGCTGGCACTTTGCTTGACTTTTACAGTGATGATGTAGACAGGCCAGACATCATCCCCATTTTACAGATTAGAAATCTGATTCAAGGTTAGGTGACTGATCCAAGGCTATATATTTACTATATATCAGGTTGATTGTAGGTAGATCTAGAACATGAATCCACTGCCTAGTTCCTAATCCAATGATTTTTCTAACACTCTAGGCTGTCCACAAAAGGTGGAACTGCCCTTGGTTTTGGCTGTCAGGCAGAATACATTTATGAGCTCCATATTCCCCTCCCTCTATGTCTGGCTCTCCCCTCCTAGGAGACCTTATTCTGGGTCAGGTCTCTGGAGTTATCTTCCAGCCACCAAGGCCCTAAATGGTCTACATTAACATGCCTTCCCTGTATTTATCTGCCAGGGCTGGAACTCCAGACTTTAGCTTGTTGTACTTACTTAATGAGCGATTAGTTTAATTCTGGATGCACAATATTGAATAGAAAGACATAGCCCTTGCCCATATGATATCACAGTAATGGGAGAGAGACATTGTACAATCACACACACACACACACAGCTCTAAAACTGCAACTGTGTTGAGTGCTATGAGGAGAGGTACACGACGATGCTATGAGAGCACTTGATAGCAGGGTTTGGTTATGTCAGGGAGGTCACAGAAAAGATCCTGGTTGACACCAGCTCTGAAGGAGGAGTAGGCATTAACTAGACAAAAACAGAGGTGCAGAACTAAACTAGGACTTCCAGTCTCTTCCAGAAAGTTCAATGTCATGAATTTATCAAAATTTCTCAGACCTCCCTACATAGTGAGTAGCTGATTTTTAATGATTGGGGAAATGGATAGTCCTATGCACCCACTAAAAACTCTAAATGGATTTATAATTTATGAATCATTCAAAATTTAGATACATTAGAACCACGTGTCTCTTTTTGTGGGATATTATTTATTACTATATAGATAACACCTGCTATGTTATGTGTGGCTGTCGTATAGTTTCAGAGGCTTCTAACGGTTTGCTGCCCACAGGTTACCCATCGCTGAGCTAATTTGTGGGCAGGTACTACTGGGACAAGGGCAAACAGGACCTTCCTTTTCCCCTCGTTCTTTGTCCCCTACTAGGTACCAAAAGTGCTTTTTTTTTCTAGTGGCTTCTTGAAGACATCTGTGTCAGCCAGTTTCCAGTCTAGTTTTAAGAGTGGATGGGCTGTCAAAAGACCTAATGTTGCTTTAGAATAAGTAATTTTGAAATGGGAAAACTATATTAAGGAAAAAAAAGCACAAATATTGGATAATGCAGTGGCTGGTCAAACTGTAATTCAGAGCTTTCTTATGGTTCAGTGTAAGATTTTGTTTAGGGGGAATAAAAGGAGGAGTTCTCCTAAGAATGTTTAAGTACATGCTTGAAAGCAAGACCCTGAAGTGCTGTTTGGGCTGGCAAAACCCTGGGGATCACGTCCCAGAATGGGTCATGTGCGTTTCCTCACCAAAATGGCGCTGCTCTTCCTTCTGCCTGGAATGTCTAACCTGCCTCCCACCGTGACCCCTTAACCTTGGCCCCTTGACCTTCTGGCTTAAGCCTCAGCTTGGACTCTTCTGTGAAGACATCGCTGACCCTTTCAGAGAGACTCGAGTTCTCTTTCCCAGGCCCCCAACATGCAAAGCTCCACCTGCATCATAGCAATGGCCATATGGTCCCACGTGTTGCCCTCAAGAGGCTGGGAACTCCTGAAGGCAGTGGTTCATAGGTGCTCAATAATTGCTTGTAAAAGGAATTTGCTGTTGCTTGTGGGATCCTGGGGCTTTAAAATAAATATTATAGGGATTTTGGGAAAAAACTATAATTATGACTAGATTCCAAAGTAATGTGCAGCCTCCCATGATTTTAAGCTCTTGGTATACTTATCTTGAAAGATAGTACGCGTTGTAATCCAGCTTCATGATTCTACGACAGGAAAACTAGCAGCTCTGGGGGAGGGAACACATATTTCTATGTTTTACCTGTCACATAAGTGACACATTGTTCCTAGGTGCCGGGTAGAGTTAGTGGCGGTGTTGAAAAGGCAGAAGGCAAAAGGAATGGATCAAATTGTGGGTGTAGCTAGGCAAGCTCACACTAGCGGCTGGTTAAGACACATACACGTAACGGCCACAAGGTGGCAGCTTAGAACTATGACATTACATAGGCAGCTTTCAAAGACCCAATGGCTTGGACTATGGCCGGCTAGAGAATAGAGCGCAGGTAGATTGGGGCCATTAGAACGGGGAAGGAAGAAGGACACCATGGTTTGGTAGTACTTGCTGCACACATCTTTATAATTTTGTTCACCCTAGAAAAAAGGATGGGCACACACACGTACGCACACATACACAGCAAAGTCTCAACAAATGCACAATTAAAGAGTATCACTATCAAGAAGCGTTAGCCCCAGAGTGGGTCTGCTGTGCAAGCGTGAGTTAGCTGTTTCCCCCCGCCTGCTTCCCAGCTCTTACAGGATGCTTTTACAGGCTGTTTAAGGACTTCCCAAGGGTAATTTCACTAACATATTTACTTTAGAACCTCACCCTCTTATAAATTGCTACTCTACTCTGCTATAAAATATACATATTTAAGTTCATGTATTTTTATGGATTGTATCTATAACATATATTTGTATTAATGTGTTACTATAGCATTTATTGATAAGTCGGAGTCAGTGCTTTCCATCATGCCTTTCCCACAGTAGGTGCTCCATACACATTTACTAAACTGAACTGGAGGGAAACAGAAAAAGGGTCTGGAAAATGGAAGGTGTGGACATAGTAGCTGAGCAAAATTTTAGCCTAGTGAAGAGAGCCATAGTGGTCTTCTCAGAGCAAACTCGCAGCATCCAGGGCTCTATGAAACTCAGGGTCCCCTTCTGTATTTTTTTTTTTTTGAGAAAGGGTCTCACTCTGTTGCCCAGGCTATAGTGCATTGGCATCAACATAGCTCACTTCAACCTCTGACTCCTGGGCTCAAGTGATCCTCTTGCCTCAGCCTCCTGAGTAGCTGGGACTATAGGCATGCGCTACCATACCCGACTAATTTTTTCTATTTTTAATAGAGACGGGGTCTCACTGTGTTGTTCAGGCTGGTCTCAAATGCCTGACCTCAAGTGATCCTCCCATCTCCGCCTCCCAAAGTGCTGGGATTGCAGGCGTGAGCCACCTCGCCCAGCCCCCTTCCCTGTTTCGCTATATACTATCACCATGTCCACTTGTCCTTCCAGTGATTTGAACACCAGTTTTTATAATATGATCATAAAACTTTGGATTATTAAAAGGCAACTTTTTTTTTAAGAGACAGTCTCGCTCTGTCATCCAGGCTGGCATGCAGTGGCGTGATCATTGCTCACTGTAACCTTGAATTCCTGGGCTCAAGCCATCCTCCTGCCTCAGCCTCCAAAGCAGCTTTATCACAGGCAACACAATATCTGAACTGTCATATTTCCAGTACCTTGCCTGGAGTAGACACTTAATAAAGATTGGTTATAAATTCAACCTTACCCAACGCAAACATGGAAAATTACTGAAGTAATTAAAAAGAGATTTTAGGTATAGTAAATTACATAGGTACTTAAAACTTAGCTTTTGTTAAGTATCTGACAAATCCAAATTATATTTTAGAGACATCATATTTCCTCAGACCAGCATAGAGTAAAAACTATGGATATAAGACAAAGGGTATGGTATCATCCAGTCTTCAAGGAACTTACAATTTTTCAGAAACATATGACATGTCCATAAATAAGTATTCAACAGTGTATGGCAAAAATAAATGCTGTAAGAGCTCAGGGGAGAGAAGAAGCCTTCATAGAGTGGATAAGCATTGGCCTGGACTTTGGAAGGTGACTCATACCTAGATAACGACAGAAGGGGTAGCATCTTGGTGCAGGGGCCAGGACACAGGCTCGGGAAAGTGTATTCAGGAGAGGTGAGCAGAGCAGAGTGGCCAGAGCAGCAGTTCAGGAGGGTGTGGTGGGGAGATAACGCTGAGATGCAGAGGGACAGACGCCCGGGACACGCTCAAAGAATCAGGTCTTTGAACAGGACAATGACCCGGTGAAGGCCAAACTTTTGAAAGAGCATGCAGGGTATATTGGTCTGGGTATAATCAGAGACTTAGACATTATTTTATTTTATTTTTAAAAAATCATCTTGGCTGGGTGCAGTGGCTCACGCCTGTAATCCTAGCACTCTGGGAGGCTGAGGTGATTGAATCGCTTGAGGCCAGGAGTTTGAGACCAGTCTGAGCAAGAGTGAGACGTCATGTCTACAAAAAATAGAAAAATTAGCAGGGCATGGTGGCTGGAGGCTGAGGCAGGAGGATCGCTTGAGCCCAGAAGTTGGCGGTTGCAGTGAGCTGTGATAAGGCCATTGCACTCCAGCCTGGGTGACAGAGTGAGACTCTGTCTCAAAAAAAAAAAAAAAAAAAAAAAAATCTAAAAACCATAAAATATAACCTGTAGCTACCATGAACATATAAATGTTCAAACGTATTATAGCCAGTAGATTTTTCACACACCTTTAATTGGATGACAAAACATAAGTTTGAGAATCACACACTATTTTTTTATTTGTCATTTCTCCAAAAGCATCAGAATCACATGCTATTTTAAATACATTATTTTAAAAATTAAGATATAGCTTGGGAGTGATGATGAGTGAAGAGGAAAATGACTCTGACTTTATTTTGAAGTCATATTTCAAACTTACCTCAAGTGCCAAGGGCAGAGTCTTGCTTTTGAAAGGGGCTCTTTGCTGGCAGGTGGGTAGTGATTTGCTATGTACAGTGGTCCTCCAAAGGGTCAGCTGACCTGAATCAAAAGTTCTCGCATTCAGGATCTCCAGCCAACTACAGCATGGACCTTCTGTGAAGACTAGTGGATCCAGGCTGGGCAGTGGCTCACACCTGTAATCCAAGCACTCTGGGAGGCTGAGGTGGGAGGATCGCTTGAGGACAGGAGTTTGATACCATCTTGGGCAATAGCGAGACCTCATCCCTACAAAAAATTTTTAAAAATTAACTGGGTGTGGTGGTACACACCTATAGTCCCAGCGACTTGGGAAGCTGAGGCAGGAGGATC
>CAUYRT010029064.1:0-28261 GCA_963574885.1 Lepilemur ruficaudatus
TTAATGGGAAGCACTGAAGAATTTCAGCAGTGAACATCACCTGGTTCCTATTCAAACTGCAGCTCCAAGAAAATGTGGGAAAGAATCTAAGATGTAAGTTCTGTTCAAGGCATGAAGATTCCAATCTCAAATATTTCACTCCAACAACTTATGTTATACCAGCTGTTCCATTATTGAATATTAAACGATCATTGAAAACGAATGAAGATAACAGTACCCTCATCGCCGTCATCCTCTAATTTTTACAATAACTGTTTTATATCCAAATATATGCATATAAAACATTTGTACAGATAAATTAGTGTTTTAAGAATTAAAAATGTGCAGTAATATCCACAAATGTCCTTTCTCTTTCTGAAATCTATATAATTATTTAAGACTGGAAACCTGAACATCCTGGCTACACATTAAAAACATGTCAGAATACACATGTTGTGGAACTGACCGTCTCATACAAGCTAAACCACACTTATAGTGCTTTCATTATTGCTTAATCCTATAATGAGGCTAAAAAGGAGACCACTGGATACTAAAGTCAAGTGTTTACTCAATAGTGTTGATTTCTACTAGCCAAACCGCCTTCTACAAACCAACAGCAGAACCAGGATAGTCTTTCTCAGCTCATTGTCTATTAGGAGTTTGATACATTTTCAATTAAAGTCTTCATTTTTCCTGTAGACTTCAACATGTGTGGCCCAAGCAACAGTCTCTCTGAAGTGGCCTCTGACTCAGACTTTGGAACTCCTTTGTCAGCTTCATCTTGGTTATCATTTCTATACCGATGACCGAACTTCTTTTTCAGAGCCTCTGCTATGAGGGCAGCAGGGTCAGTAGCATCCACTGGCTTGGGCTTTACATCTTGCTCTGACCTCTTTACTGACCGAAGTTTTACACTGTTCATATTTTTAAGGATCTCTAGCGTATTTGGTATGTCAGGTTTCTGTGGATTGCTCTTCACCAAAGTCTCTCCGGCATTGGCTCTCTTCTGTCTTCGCTCTTTAATCAGATCAATAGCCGATACACTTTGGTGGAGCCCTGGTGGAGGGGGAGGCGGGGGCGGTGGCGGAGCGGGTGGTGGTGTGATAGCAGATGTGGTAGAATCTAAGTCACCTGCAATGAGATTTTGCTGTTCTTGCAGGGTCACAATTTTGGCAATCCGAGCTCTAAGAGCAGCAAGTTCGTTTTCAAGAGCACAGATCTTCTGCAATGCTTCCTCATTGGCCAGTGCTGGAGTCTTCAGGGGAGGCTCTTCTTGAGACAGGTCTGCTAAGGAAATCTGCCTGCTCGGGAGCTTCTCAAACAAAGGAAAGCCATCCTGAAGGGGTGTCCTTGACCTGACCTCTGTCCTTAGTCTTGTTGAACACTCTCCTTCTTCTTTGGCTACCCATCCGATGTCAGCAAAAGACGCCATTGTATCCTCTCCTGGGTGGTTGGGACTCCATTCTGTTGCATGGCTGATAAGCTGAAACTGAACTCTGGGACACTGAATAAGGGATAAATTAGTTCCAATTTTCCTTACGATACTTCAAGATGAACCATATGGTTTCCCAGACCAAAGTACCGATTGCATGCTCACTCCAACTTGTTGAAAAACCATCCTAATTAGGCGCTTAATCCAGCCAAGCATTTAGATGCCAAAGTCTCCCCGAATTTGCATTTCAAGTACTTCAGGCATACATAGCAGCACATGGTCCATAAAGCACACTCAGCCGCGCGGCTGCCAGCACCACCTCCAGCCGCTCAAGCTTCCAGCTTCCACTATGTTAGTCTTAAGCAAGTCGTTTCAACAGAGCCTGACAATGCAGATGGAACCATTATGTTGTGACTTATAAGATTTTTTTTTTAAATTGTGATTCTTTTGGAAAGCGGAAAAGATTCTGGCTAGTCAAGGGGTAACTGTTTCTGGAAAAAAAAAAAGGAGACGAAGGAAGGGTTGTCAAGCACCAAAATGAATGTGGATTTGAAGTAAAGGACAAGAGGGGAAACCAGAATGACTCCAAGTGTTTTGCGTGTCTCAGAGCATGCGTGTTACTTGTATCCCATTGTTTGTGACATAGCTCGCGATATCACCCAGTCCTGGTCCCTGCAGAGGAATCTCATTGTGCCCAGTGTTAACCATAGCGTGATGGACTGTGCCAGAAGTTTAAAGAGAAACACATGATTCCTGGATTGCTCCAGTATTTAATTAGATACTGAGTAGTGGGAGAATGTTGAATAAGAGCAAGAAAAAAAATCTGGCATGTCTTTTGTTGAAATTCAATCCCCTCTTTCCATCCCCCCCACATTCTCTGCTACAGTCTGAAAACTTTTCAATCACTTTTTTTTAAAAAGGATACAGTGGATTTTATCACAATTTTATCAATCAAAACCACATGTGCTTGCTCCATTGATGACAGAAAATACCAAAAATCATATTTGTTAAGACCAAAACTCAGGTAATAAATAACTGGGATGCAATGTGAAATATAACGTTCCTTAAAAGGAAACCATGAACGGTGCCTAAACGTTTAATCTGGGGAGTGAGATGAACTTTTTGAAGAGGAAACCATATGAAGTTACAGTCTAGGCTCAATGAGGTTTTTCTCCTATCAGACCCCAATTTTGTCTTTCTGTCCTGGGGCTGTAATGCCCAACAAGGATGCTTCTGCAAGCTCCCCAAACTTAGTGATGCAGACTAATGTTCCAAAGTGTGGGTTATGGTCACAACCACGTTTTAGAGCAGAGATCTGCAAACTACCAACTGCAGGCCACATTTGTACCAATGCCTGTTTTTGTGAATAAAGTTTTATTGGAACACAGCCATGCCCATTCATTTCCATGTCGTCCATAGCTGCTTTTGTGGTACCATGACAGAACTGAGTGCTTGTGAAAGAGATCCAGTGGCCCACAAAGCCTAAAATGTTTATTATGTGACCTTTTACAGACATAGTTTACTTAACCCTTCTTTTAGATGATGAAGGGTATTCAGACAAAATGCAATCATAATAGCTGTCTCCTGGGGAACAAGGATTAAGAAGAATGGTGGTAACTTAAGAAACATTTCCTTCTGATTCTCGGGCCATGACATTGTTTTGTTTTTAGTGGTGTAAGGAAGACTAATCCTGTGTACGTGACCAAGGTAATTCGCAGCCATTCAAAGGCCTGCATTCTGTGTTACTGAAATTATTTGCTCTGGGGGTTGGCTTTGGCAAGTAGCCAGAACTTCTCTGTATAGCCCCTTGCCCACATCCTGGTTCTGAAAGGGCCTGGCTACAACCAGAATGCATAGTAGCTGCTCTAAGGAGCGTGGAAGCTTCAAGTTCCTCCTTTGACATCATCGCTGTGGAATGGTGTGTCCCAGCCTTCGTATCCCAGGACAGTTAAGCACTAATCATAGCCTTGCTTTTGGGAAAGTGATGAATGTTAGGGTGTCATTTCGGTCTGTTTTTATTTTTTAGCCTTGGAACCTGTTTGATTTTTGGAATGCTATCAATTTTAGGACGATTGCGTAAAGAGAACAAAAGAAATGTAATCGTATCTCGAACAAGATCTTTGATCACTTAATTGATGAATTAAAGACTCTCAGAGGCCGTGCACCAGACGGAATGCTTCAGATTTACCGGTAATTTTAGAAGTGCTTTGTTATTAGTTCCTTATTTCCAGCCGTCCTGCAAGAGGCATTTCGAAATGTATATTAAAGTCAAAGCCAAGCTGCCTCTCTTCTCCAACGGTTGCAGAGCTCCAGGGAACTTTTCTAGGAAGGCAATGTCAGGATATTTGGAAAGGTTAATTCATCTCGAGGTGATAGGAACCAGGTTGTGTCCATTTGAAATGAAAAGAATGAAAGGAGGAGGGGGACAAAAATGAGACACTTGGAAAAAAAAAATATAGGCTTCATAACCAGAGAAAATAACCATGAAATGTGTAAGGCCTGTGGGCCTTTGCTTAAAAGAAATCGGGCTGGGGGCAGTTGAGAATTTTAATGGTGATATGAAAGGTCTCTACTCTGATTAGATATTTTCGGGTGATTAATACTCTCTCACTCCACTGCGTCACTGTTGGAAAGTGTGGAGATGATCGTAATGTTAGCAGACTGGTTCGATTTTGTGTTCTGCTTATCTAACAAAGCTGAGATGGCCAAGCCGATCTCTCAGCAGCCTCTCCCAGCTCTAGCTTGTTTGTGCGTCTGAGTGATAGAACGTCTTTTGAGTTTACCCCGTCACTCAGAAAATGAGCTGAATCTGTTCTGTCCAAGGAAATTCTTGGACGCCAGGGACTCCTGGTGCCTTTGTGCTTTGCAGCATGAAGAGAGAAGGGGAAACGTGGTTGGCGTGAGCCAGCCGTGGATTCTGCGGGCAGATACTAGAAATAGAGTTTGTTGTGCATCTACCCATGGCCAAGATATTGAAATATTTTTAAACTGGGACCAAGGTTTAATTGGGGGTATCTTTACCTGTCTCTAAGGAGGCAGTACAGAGAGTGCTGAATTGTGAGCCAGAGACTGGCGTGCTGGTGCTGATATATTATGAGCCCATATTCACAGTTTCTCTTTAATTTGTGATGTGCTGGTGTCTTAGCCTATTTGGATTGCTATAAAAAAAATACCATAAACTGGGTAGCTTTAAAACAATAGAGATTTATTTCTTACAGTTTTGGAGGCTGTGGAGTCCAGATCAAGGGGTGTCTGGTGAGACCCTCCTTCCTCATAGATGGTGTCTTGTAGTATCTTCACCTGGTGGAAGGAGCAAGGTGTCTCTCCCAGGCTTCTTTCATGAGGGCACTAATTCCATTATGAGGGCTCCACCCTCATGACCTCATCATCTCCCAAAGGCTCTACCTCCTAATAGCATCACCTTGGGGGTTAGGATTTCAACATAGGAATTTTGGGGAGGATGCAAACATTCAGACCATGGCAGCCGGGTACGTGAATGGTCCCATTTATCAATGGCAGAGACACACAGCTGCAGAGTTTCTTAGATCATTTTCTTAAAGGGGCCTGTGAAGTAGGCTATTCTGTTTGTTACTTGAGAGGAGAGAAGAATTAGACAAATGTGGCGTTCTTAGACCTCTCTGAAATAGTTAGAACACACTTGGAAATGAGTTTAATTTTGCGGACCATAGTTTAAGAGGTATATTACAAATTAGAATATGTCCAGGATGGTAAGAGGACTTGAAACCAGGTATCCATTCACTCAGTGAAGTGTTATTTATCCTGCACCAAACACTGTACCAGCTGCTATACCATACAGTGGTAAAAGACAAATGGAAACCACCTTCATGGAAATTAACAGTCTTGAAAGGAACATGGAATAATTAAAATCACATAAACTAGCTAGTTAAAACTTACGAGGGAGCTATGATAAATGGGAGGGGGAGTGGGCCCTAATTTAGAAAGTGTCAGAAACACCGATAAATAATATTTAAAACAAGGGTGGAAGGATGGGGAGGAGCAGATTGAAGAACATTCTGGAGACGGGAAGAAATTGGGCATGTGCTGGGGACTGAAAGCAGGCTGCTGTCACTCCAGTGCTGTAAAGGAGGGGGGGTGCGAGAGTGAGGTAGCATCAGAGACGAAGGCTTGGGTCAGATTAGCCAAGATTTGAAGGTTCATAGGTAGGAGGTTGAAATACACTCAGTGTCTTGGAAAGCCATTGAGGGTTTCAGGCAAGGGAGTGACATGATCTACTGGAAGTTTTAGAAAGACTGCTCTCGGCTCCGTCAGGAGAAGAATGGCTGAACAGAGGGGGGCCAGGAAGGGGGCAGGTAAGAGACTGCATAAGCTAGGGCTGGAAATGATTATGGCAGCTGTGAAGGAAAAAAAAGTATATGGATTCATGTAGATTGAAAATAAAAATCAGCACTTCTTGCGTTAAATTGCTGGTAGGTTTGAGAATTGGTGATGAATCAAACATGACTTTCAGGTTACTGATGTTTGATAGATTGGGAAGGAATACATCTAAGGAATAGAGTAGGGAAAAATCAAGAGGCAGGACTGGAGAAACCAGATGTTTGGCCTGGGTGAAAACTCTGGGAAGAAGTGCTTCCTAATCATCCTTAAATCAGTGGTTCTTAATTACTTGGAAAGTCACAGATTTTGGAATCTGTTGATAGCTAAGGACCCTCTCTACAAAACCAGGCTCAAACGTATCATATTGAATATAATTTTAAAGAGCTTTACGGACCATCTAAAACTGATCCATAGGTTGTTCATGGGCCCCAGGTTAAGAACCCCTCTTGTAAATAAGTGAAGGTCTGCCTTATGAAAGACAAAGTGACCTAGAATCAGCATTGGAAATCTGGATTAGTTCCTTAAATTTTCTGAGTCTCAGATTCTCAGTTGGATAGATGAGATTAATAATAAATCATCCATTTACATAGCTGTTCTAAGATTTAAATAAGGCAGTACTATCTTAATTACCATGGCCCTGTAACTGCTAGTACTTTTGACAAATGAACCCACTTGGAGGTAGATACAGCTTGGTTGAAGATGAACTCTTAATCATTGTAGCTGTCTGTGGCCAGAAGGGCTACCTGGTGAAATGGTGATTCATGCAATTGTTCAAGTAGAATCTGAATGATGTCTCTCTCTTAATGAGGTGGGGAGTGTGGGACTAGAAGATCTCTAAAACCCTATCCCATCTATGGTTGTCACCAAAACCTAAGTACATGTAAATCTGTAAGGTGCAGTGGGGAAGTAATCTCTCCTAGGTAGCGCTAACCAAAGCACTTACTAAACGATTGAGTTATGGTGGCACACAATGATGGACGTTTGCCCCAACCAGAATCCACACACCTCTTTCCCGTAGTCATCTTCATCCAATAATGGCCACAGGACTGACATTCTTCTCAACGACCATGGAGAGGTTTTGGGCAAAGCTTTTATTTTTCTGATAAAAAGTGATAGACCTAACTAGCAGTCATGTTTTGAACTTTATTCTTTGACCTATTTCTGTTCTGGAACATGGAAGTGGTCCTAGAAATGAGGCAGCCATCTCGTGACCATGGAATAACAAGGGATGAGGCAAAGTTTGAGAGAATCATAGAGATGTTGTCATTTCTCTTGCATATATACCTAGCAGTAGAAGTGCAGGTCATTTGGTAACTCTGTTATAACCTTTGAGGGACTGCAAAACTATTTTCCATAGTGACTGCACCATTTTATATTCTCCTTAGCACAGTATGAGGGTCCCAATTTTTCCACATGCTCACCAACATTTATTGTATTGTCTTTTGGATTATAGCCATCCTAGTGGGTGTAAAATGATCTCTAATTGTATTTTAGTTAGCATTTTCCTAGTGGCGAATGATGGTGAGCATCATTTAATGTGTTTATTGGCCATTTGTATATATTCACTAGAGAAAGGTCTATTCAGCTCCTTGCCCATTTTTTAATTGAGTTGTATTTTTATTATTGAGTTGTGATAGTTCTTTAAGTAGTCTAGGTACAAGCCCTGATCAGATATTTTATTTGCACTATTTCTCCCATTATGTAGGTTGTTATTGTACCTTCTTGATAGTATCATTTGTAGAACAAAGGTTTTAAATTTTTACATTCGATTTGTCTAACGTTTTCTTTTGTCACTTGTGCTTTTGGTCTTGTATCCAAGAAAACTGTACTCAATCCAAGGTAATGAAAATTTACTCCTATATTTTCTTCTAAGAGTTTTAAAGTTTTAGCTCTTACATTTGAAGTTTTTTCTGTGACTATCCAATTGTGCCAGCACCATTTGGGGATCATTCTTTCCCCATTGAATTGTTTTCATGCTCTTGTCAAAAATCAATTGACCATGAATGTCAGGGTTTATTTTAGACTCTCAGTTTTATTACATTAATCTACATATCTATCTTTATGTCAATATCACAATGTCTCGATTATTACTATGACATTGCAATAAGTTTTGAAATCAGGAAGCGAGAATCACCCGACTTTTTTCTTTCAAGAATGTGTTGGCTGGTTTTGATCCCAGGAATTTTAGGATTAATTTATCAATTTCTGCAAAAAGTCAGCGGGGATTTTGGTAAGGATTGTATTGAATCTGTAGATTAATTTGGTGAGTATTGCCATTTTAATAATATTGTTCAATCCATGAACAAGAAATACCTTTACATTAGGTTTTTAAAAATTTCTTCTAGCAGTGTTTTGTAGTTTTCAGGCTATGAGTTTTGCATTTCTGTTGTTAAATTGGTTCCTAAATATTTTATTCTTTTTGATGTTATTGTAAATGTAGTTATTTTCTTAATTTCATTTTTACAACATTCATTTCAAGTGTATGAAAATACAAGTGATATTTTAAAATATTGATCTTGTATCCTGCAGCCTTGTTGAACTTGTTTATTAGTGCTAATGTTTTTCAGTGGATTTCTTAGGACTTTTTACATATAATATTATATTATCTGCAAATAAAGGTAGTTTTACTTCTTCTTTTTCAATCTACATGCCTTTTATTATTATTATTATTTTGCCTAATTGTGCTGGCTAGAACTTCCAGTCCAATACTGAATAGAAGTGATGAGAAAAGACATTCTTGTCTTCTTTCTGATCTTAGGGGAAAAACATTCAGTTTTTCACTATTAAGCACAATGTTACCTGTGGATTGTGCGTAGATGCCTTTTATTGGGTTGAACAAACACCTTCTATTTCTAGTTTGTTGAATTTTCTTATCATGAAAGATGTCGGATTTTGTCAAATGCTTTTTCTTCATCTACTGAGATGATTATATGTTTTTTGCCCTTTATTCTGATAATGAAGTGTATTACATTAATTGATTTTTAGATGTTAAGCCAATCTGTGTTCCTGGGGTAAACCTCACTTGACCATGGTATATATTCCATTTTATATTTTGCTGAATTTGGTGTGCTAGTACAGTTGTCCCTTGGTATATGTAGGGGATTGGTTTTATTATAGGATCCCCCCACCACTGTTTATACCAGAATCTGAAGATGCTCAAGGTTATTTGTGTATAACCTACACATGTCCTCCCTGTATCCTTTCAATCATCTCTAGATTACTTATGATACCTAATATAATGTAAATGCTATATAAATAGTTGTTATACTGTATCTTTCTTTGTATTTTTTGTGGTTATATTCTGATTTTTTCATTTTTTCTGAACATTTTTGATCTGCAGTTGGCTGAATCCAGATTATCTCAGATTTTGTTCGTCTGGCAATATCTTTTTCAGCTTTATTTTTGAAGAATAGTTTTGTAGGATGTAAGATTCTTGGTTGACAGTTTTTTTGCTTTTAATACTTTGAATATGTAATCTTACTGACTTTGGCCTTTAGTGTTTCTAATGAGAAGTCAGATCTTAGTCATATTAGAATTCCCTTGTACATAAGGAGTTGTTTTTCTCTTGCTGCTTTCAAGGTTTTTGCTTTATTTTGGATTTCAACATTTGATTACGAAGTATCAGGCTATGGACTTCTTTAAGTTTATCCTGGGTAGAGATGGTTGAGTTTCTTTGTGTGTGGATTAATGTTTTCCATCAAATTTTTTAAATTTTCCAAATAATCAGATTGAAAATGGGCAAAGGATCTGAATAGACATTTCTCAAAAGAAGGCCAAGTATATGAAAAAATGCTCAATGTCACTCATCATCAGGGAAATGCAAATCAAAACCACAATGAAATAATACCTTACCCCAGCTAGAATGACTATCATTAAAAGGACAAAAAATAACAAATGCTGGCGAAGATATAAAGAAGAGGAAACTCTTATACACTGTTGGTGGGAATGTAAATTAGTGCAGCTGTTAAGGGATACAGTATGAAGAGTTCCCAAAAAACTAAAAATGTTACTACCATATGATCTAGAAATTCCACTAATGGATATTTATCCAAAGAAAAGAAAATCAATATGTTGAAGAGATACCTCCACCCCGGTGTTGATTGCAGCTCTTTTCACAACACTGAAGATATGGAATCAATGTAAGTGTTCATCAGTAGATGAATGGATAAAGAAAATGTGGTATTTATGCACAATGGACTATTATTCAGTCATAAAAAGAAGAAAATCCTGTCATTTGCAATAATCTAGAGGGCATTATGAACCTGGAGGACATTATGTTAAGTGAAGTAAGTCAGGCACAGAAAAGTAAATACTATGTGTTCTCACTCATAAGTGGGAGCTACAAATACTGAGATTATAGAAGCAGAGAATAGAATTATGGTTATTAGAGGCTGGGAAGGGTGAGGGGAGAGGAGGATAGACAAAGGTTAATGTAATACAAGCTACAGCTAGATAGGAAGAGTAAGTTCAAGTGCTTTGTGGCACTGTAGGGTGAATATGGTTAATAATTTAATGAATATTTTTAGAAAGCCAAAAAGGATTTTGAATGTTCATAACACAAAGAAATGATAACTGTTTCAGGTGTTGGATATGCTAATTGCCCCGATTTGGTATTTACACATTGTGTACATATGTCAAACTATCACTCTTTATCCCATAAATACTTACAATTATTCTATGCCAAATAAAAAAAAATCATAAAGGTTTCAGCTCTTCTTTGAATATCTTTTCTGTGCCCCTCTATCTCATACCTCTCCTTCTGGTAGCCCATTATGCATATGTTGGTGTACTTAATGGGTCCTGCATTTCTTTGAGGCTCTTCTCATTTTTATTTTATATCTGCTTTTCATATTGCATAAGCAGAACAGTGGCTCAAATCTACTCCTCTTTCTATCATCAAGGTTCATTTCTAGAAATTCTTAATCTGAAACTATAAATCTGTGCTGTCCATTATGGTGTCCCATTAGCCACTGGTGACTATTTAAACTTAATTAAAATGAACTAAAACTCAAACTCAATGTGACTAAAACTCAGTCACATTTACCACATTTCAGGTGCTCAAGAGCCACCTGTGGCTAGTGGTGGTGATAAGGAAAACTCCCATCTATTACTTGGTGCATCAGGCACCTGAGACCCACACCTCTCATGGAAGACCTGCATCAGCGTAACACTAACCTATTACCTGGCCCATCAACTAATCTATTACTTGGTGCATCAGGCACCTGAGACTCCCACCCTCAGGAAGACCCATAATATTAACCTATTACCTGGCCCATCAACTAATCTATTACCTGGCACATCAGCATAACACTAAACCTATTACCTGGTGCATCAACTACTCTATTACCTGATGCATCAACTACCCTAATATCTGGTACATCAACTTAATACTAACTTATTACCTGGAGGGCATCAGTCACCTGATATCCCACCCCTTGGAGGGATATCAGGTGACTTAATAAAAGTGGGAAAAATCGGGTAGACGGGGCTCAGAATTTGGTGGCGAGACCCCTCTGAGCCCACTGGCGAATAAACTTTGATTCTCCGACTCTCCGTGTGCCGCTCGGTTTGTCCTCGGGACCACCCGCTGTAACACCTGCTGTAACAGTGGCCGTACCGGACAGTGGAGCCATGGTTTCCATCACTGCAGAAGTTCTGTAGAACAGGGCAGTTAGAACGCCTGTGTCAAAGGTCTGATACTTTTGCTGCGTGTGCACATGCCAAAGACCGAGAAGTGGTGGAATTAAGAAAATAAGGTAGCAGAAGAGAAAGCAATACCAATGAATCCATTGCTTGTTTTGTTTATGTGGGGGCTGAAGCAAATGATTTTTGACTGTGGGTACAGTAGGGCAGAAGACGAAAAGTAAAGACCCCTTCATCTCAACATACGGAAAGTAGCAGAGGAGGTTGTGTTGGCAAACGCGGTAGTGAATGAGTGTCCTTAGGATGCTTAGTTCTATACTAGGTGCTTGAGGACACATATTAAAAATACACATGGTCTAGTGCATGGCTTGTGGATCCCCGGATTTTTCAGAACTCCCAGAAAAGCTGATGAAGTATTGTCTCATGCATTGCACGAGAAATTATGCCAATAAAAACCATTCATACCATCAACAGTCATACAGAATATTGGCCATTATTTTCTTCCTCAACAAATGTGGGAGATAGTTTGCCTCAGGCGAAATAGTATTTTACACATGGTTTCCCAAAAGCCCTGAGCATAGTGAGAGCTCTTCTCAAAATGTTTGCATTTGTTCTTTCAAAAAGAAATTTGCATGACATTTTAGAATTGCATTCTGTCTAGAAAGCAAATCCTGGTTTTTCATATTTAAATTTAAAGCTCTCTGATGTAAAATCTGCCAGGAAAATGTATGTTCCAAATTAGATTCTTCCTAGAACACAGCAGACTTTTTTTTTTGGACCATTGAAATAGTTTTTGGGAAAAAATTCCTAACGTCATGTTATCCTTTTTTCTTGGTTGAGAAAATCATTGATGGCGACTCAAGGATCTGTCTAGTCTTCTACTTACAGAAAATGAAGCCTGAATTCCACTTTGATGGGACTGCCCAGAGACACAGATGTGTGCTGTTATTGGCTAGCCACTTGATGTCACAGTTGGTCCATATCAATGCCATTAATAGAGTATTTGACAGCAGTAGCAACGCCCCCCCCCAAAAAAACCAAAACCTTTTGAAGTAGTTGATAATCAGTGTAATAGAGATTAGATTGAATTATTTAGGTTGAATAAAAGAAGTTCTGATAAGATCTCTCAAATTCACCTCCCAAATTGACCTCATTGGACATCGTCATCAGTGAATGCCAGTGTCTCTTAGCTCTCTGCTTGTACTTTTCCTTAAGCACTGGTATTTGTAAGAGGAAATCATATCCGCAGCAGCCTCCTCTTTGAATAAATGTAAAAGTTTTCATGTTAGCTGTTATTCAAAAGACCACCAGGATGGCTAAATAGTAGGGAGAGCTTTATCGCCTACATTAGTTTGCAAGCCAGGAAGAGACAATCTCAGGGGTGTGTGCTGAAAGTGATCTCACTTTGAAGAGGGGAAGGACAAGGTTGGATTTTATGTCTTGCGGGGCCTGTATCGTATGTATTTAGCAGGTTTTTTGGGAAAAACTATAATATAAATATTATAACTATAATATAACTATAATTTTTTTTAATATAAATATAACTATAAATATTTTTCTGGGGAGCTGAACGCATGCCGAGTAGGTAAACATATATCTAACATACACCCCGTGTTTGCTTTGAGATGGGATTTTAACATTACAGTGAGGTGGAATTTGGCCTTTTCTGTCAAAAGGTGGACTGTGGAACACAAAGACAGTTTGTACGCAGCCTCTATAAACTGGCTGAAACTGGCTTAAGGTCTGCAATAGCTTATCAGAAAAGAATGGTTGTAAGACTGGTTCTCGGACCAATCAGAGTAGCAGTGGTCTGGGTGGAAAATGAGCCTGATAGCTCCTATTGTTAGGGAGTTTATCAAGGGTGCGGTTTTTCTTGTAGCCTAGGAGTTTAGAAATTTGACATAGCTGGACCGTGAACCCTTGACCCACAGGTAACCTGGTTTCTTTAACCTTAGGTTCCATCATAGTTGATAAAGAGTCATCTATGTTGTTCTCCCAGATCACACAGCTATGCATAGTTTTCATCACCATGTTGAAAATTGCAGTTGGAGGGTCAAGTTAATATGCAGGGTAAACAAAAGCATCCTTTTGATACTGCAATTGACATGGTTGACTTAGCAGTTGTACCTATTTCTACCCAAAAAGGTTAGGGTTCCTTTTGCTATGAAATTGAAGGTCAAGGAGAAAGCATTTTGCTTAGCCCTTTGACACTGAGGTGGATGAACACCTAAACCATTGAGGACAAATAGTCGTATTTGGATCCATCATAACTTTCCTCAAAAAGAAGCATTACGCTTACAACCTTATGGGTTGCAACCATGATCCTCTGAATTTTTCCACTTTGGGGCCCAATTTCTCTTGTTCAGTTGTCTGTGAACGTTGCTCAGCATCCTTCCCTTTAAAACTCTGCAGCAAGTTAAAAAACTAGTTCTTTCTGGTTGTTTCTTTCTTACTCTTCCTTACCGAGTACTTACCATGACTCATCCTAACGTGGCTAGACTTGAGCAGCAGTTATGATTTGGGGCAAAGATCAACCCAAATAGCTCTGACTCAGGGCAGAGCCAGTGGGATGGTTGCTTCCTGCAGTAGGTTGTTGTAATGATATTCCTGCCTCCTCTAGCCAGACTCCTGTGGGCTCTGCACTTCGCTGTGTGACCTGCAGTTGACATGACTCAGAGGCTGGAAGAACATTTGTGCTTTTAAGCTCTTCTCTCTCTTGCTGCTCTTTGGAACTCTGGGGCCACCATGTGCATAAGCCCAGTACGGAGGACGAGAGACCACATGGGTCAGAGACCAGGAGTCCCAGGTGAGGTCCCAAAACTGCAACCACCAGACATGTGAGTGAGGCCATTTGGCCTCATCCATTGCATAGCCAGCCTCAAAGGTCAGCCAAGCTGGCCCAGGGTAGCTGCACCACCTGGCCAACCCACAGAATATCTGAAGAACTACCTTTTGGTTTTGTTGGTCTCCATTTTTGGTTTTATATAACCTAACTCTGCACTTACCTGTACTGTTTGCTTCCGTCTACTCTTTAGCGTCTTGTTTTTCTACCTTCTTGACCTGGATGCTTGTCTCATTGGTGTTCAGTCTTTCAAAGAAGCTGAGCGACCTTGCTTTCGAGGTGCATTAAAAGGATTTGGTGGTGGATGGGGGGCGGTGAAGGAATCAGAGTGTCACAAATGACTCCCAAGTTTTGGAATGCATTTAGATTGGCTTTTCCTTTGCTCTAGATATCCAAGACGGGTGGCCTCGTGTGTGTCAGTTCAGGTTTAGCACAGGTCTTTTAAATCTCCAGTTGGTATCACAGCTTTAGCTATCTCTCTATGATGTGGGCATAACCATAGTACTGTTCTGATAGGATTTTTTGAGAATTAAATGAGATAATATGTATAAAGCATTTGGCATGCATAGTAAGTGTTAGCTACAATAATAATAATAATAATAATTATTAGACACAGTGTGGGTCCCAGCATGGAAATTTTCACTGAAGACCATGATTTAACCTGGCAGGGCCTCTCGCCAAAATGGAAACCGTAGGCTCAGGGTTGAATTCACTGAAATGCATCTCCAACTTACCCCAGGCTTGCCAAACTCATCTGCTCTTGATTTATTATGTTGTTTGTGTTTCATAGTTAAACCCTGTCCTCATCACATCCATTAGATCTTGTCCCTTGACATCACTGTGCAGTGGTTCATCACGGTCTCTCTCTGTTCAGAGTATGAAGAAATGGAAGGGTCCACAGAGTCAGTAATCACATGGAAATTTTGTCTGTATTGTGTTATTATTTAATCTTTCTAAGAGTTGTAATTTCTCCTGAAGATTGTCCAAGTCATTTAAAACACAAAATAAATGCTTTTTTTTTTTTTTAAAAAAGCAACTCATTTCAGTGCATGGGCTTTGGCCATCCCTTGTGTCCTATCCAATCAGGAACTGGGGGGGGGGTCTCTGGGACAGAGACAAGCTGTCAATCCCAGTCCTCCACACTGATGGCACCTGCTGCTTTGTCCCAGAGCAGCTTTCTTGGCTCTTTGTTCTCGAATTCCATTTCCCTTCAATTCCATTCAGTTGTAACAAAGTCACTCTTTCTGTTGTAAGAAACTATTTCCCTTTTCCCTTTTGGGCTCTTTCAATAATTGCGATTCTTTATTTTAACACATTGTACAAGCATGAGGTCTTGGATTTGTACACACCCTTGGTGATTTTCATTCTCTTCTCTTCTGCTTCCGATAGGAAGGCCCTTAATTCTCTTTGAGGTTGGTGGAAGGTTTGCCTTGCTTTGGGCCTGGTGACTGCGGTGGTCTATTGGATGATGCTGGGTAATCTGTTCGCGCCCAACAAAGAAGCTCTAATGCTGATGGGCATGAGAGGCAAAGGAAGAGCCATCCACCACCTCCCTCTGTCATACAGAGTTGAAGAAGGGGGATTGTGCTACAGGAGGCAGACATGGGCCATTGGTATGGAGGAGGTCTGGGCAGTGTGGCAGGCGTGCACTGTGCTAGTTAAATCTTGCTGAGAGTAGCACACAACTACATCCCACCTTTGACTATTGCATTTGATTATTGCTGGCCAAAAGAACACAGCTCAACTATGTCGCTGGCCTGTTCCAGAATTCCAGCTTGGTCTGTTGGTGCTTTATATGTCACAGAAAAGGTGGTTGGCTGGGGGGACACTTTGACCATGTAGCATAGCCAAAGGCCTTCCTGGTCCCATGCCACTTTGGGTGCATGCTCTTCATAGATTATGAAAATAACCTTGCCTCAAGTAGGAGCTTTCTCTTGGCAGAGCAAAGTTGAAATGCAGAAATATTCAGTGATTAATTTTATATCTTGTGGTCTAGGAGCAGCAAACCAATGATCAATCCATAAAAGAGAATATTTAACCATTTAAACAAAACAAACCAAAGAACCATTTCTGTGCCTGAAAATGGCCTCCTGCCATTTTGAACTTGCGGAGCACGGGATTGAATTTCTTTTCCTGGTTTTGCAAATTTCCTCACCTTTTGCTGCTCCCTTGATAGAAACTATAAATCATCTTAAATTAAATAAGGTGGCTGATTTCCTTCCATTTCTAAAAAAAAAAAAAAAAAATTTAGGTTTTGCACGTTACCGTTTAAAGGTGCTCAGTGGCGTGTCACTCACACCAAGCCTTTTGAGCTGAAGGGGAGCTACTGAGAACTCTGTTTTTGAACAGAGAAGATCGCATCCTATCATAACGGTAACTGCTGCCACTAAAGTCATTTCGAGATGACATAGTCTCAGGTGCCACAAACACAAGAGCCTTATTCTCCGAGTGCTTTAAGGAAAAACGGTGATTATGGTTTCTTCCAAGGCTGTCTCGATTTAGAACCTGAAATTCTTTAAAAGCACCTTCCAGATTTGAGCGGCGGAGGGAAATTCCATCTGGGCAGTTTTGTGCAGGATCTGGGAGTGGTGGTAATGGGGAAGGGGGGCTGGGAGCAGAGATTCTTACAGTTGGAAGAAAGAACTACTTAAAGCAAATGCTAATGATTTAAAATGTTATTCCTTCTGTGCTTTCAGAAAAAAAAATAAAATTAAAGTAATAAAGGCTCACAGCCTGTACCTCATCTCCAGTCACTCTGCTGAAATTCCCAAGGGGGTCCTGGCTCCCCAATCCTCCCCTTAAAAATGGTGGACCTGGAACCACTTACGGGAGAGGTTTAATAAGAGGCAAATGTGTTTTATATTTTGTATCTTGTTAAGTGAAAAAAGATGGATTCTTGCAAGTAGTCTCTTGGTGCAGATTTGAGGGGTCTGTGCACGCCAACGTGGGGATGCTTCGCCGGCTAGCATCTCTGTTCTGCTCCCCCATGGCTACTTAAAATCCCACCCCTCCCGTGCCAGCCCCCCACCCCAGAGCCAGCAGAGCTGAAATTGCTTCGTTTGTAGAATGCATCTGCAGATCCAGGAAGCTTGTTTCTATCTGATTTGCTGATAATTTACTCCTCATTTGATTTAGGGGGTGGAGGTAGAAAGAGAGAGGTAGGGAAAGAAAAAAAAAAAAAAAACCCGTCTCAGCTCACATAGTCCTCCCTCAAGGAAAGAGGGATGGCTGCGCAGGTTGGAGAAAATCACGATGGAAAGCAACTGAAAAAAAATTAATAAAGATTTATGCAAAGGTTGCACATTTATTAGAGGAAAAGCAGGCAAACCATCGCACCTGTGATGAAGTGACCAAAAAAAAAAAAAAAATCTTTAAGTAACTCATTGGAAACTGGGCAAGGGAGAATGATTTTAAAAAAAAATGTATTTTATCTTAGATATATAATTTTACAATGAGACACATTCCCTTTCTGGCAATTTTTTTTTATGACCTCTGGGTGCCAGATAGCACCATTCCTGCTGTCTGCTTTCACTATTCAGTGTTGAGGAAGCCCATTATATCTGTCTTTGATCCGGAGATCGGGATTGCTAAAACTGATGGCCACAATTAAAGGCAGTCCTGTTGAAAACCTGACCTCTGTCTGCTCTCAACTGCATGTAAACTTTTCAATATGGATGTAATTTGGTATTAAATTACCCATGCTTTATTGCTTTTTAGTACAGCCCTGTCTGTTGCCTTTTAAAGATAAAGGTAACATAAAAGAAAAATTGTGGTGTGTCTGCATAATTATGTAATTATAAACTTGTTTTCCTACATTCAGAAAGCCCTTTGTGTGTATGTGCATCTATGGAAAACTAATAGGCTGGTAGGATTGGAGAAGAAGCTGTTCTATATATATGTTTTTTCCTCCTGATCTGGTCAACTTAGAAATACACTATGCAAGATAGGTCAGTGTAGTTAACTGCTCTAATCTTGGCTTTCAGAGGACATCCTTGATTTAGAAGTGAGGCAGGTTTGTACAAGGTGTTGCTATGCTTGTTCTTTAGAATTGGGTGAACTAGAATGGATTTTATGGCCAAGGCTCTGAGGCGAAACCTACCTGTTCTTCCAAAGATTGGGTCCATCATAGCAACATGGTAATATCCCAAATGTCTAGAAGGAGCTCTTGGATTATTTAAACTTTACCGTGCTCGAAATTAGAAATGATGGCTGTGATTTTCACTTCTGACATTCTTGTTTCTGCTGAGGGGAACAGAGAGGAAACTGGGACCAGTGGAGAAGACTCCCTTGGCCATTCCAGAGCTGCCTGTGTCTCTCTGTTCTGCTAGCCATTGTCTTGCTTTCTTAGCCTCTAAGAGCATAAGCTGTCATTAGAGTTTGATAGAGGTTTCTAGAGTGGCATTTGCTGAACAGACACAGCGTATCTGTTTGGAGGGATAGTTGAAATCACAATCCCTTCCTAAAATTGAGAGGAAGAAACTCTCTCAGGCCTCTGGAAATGTGAAATAATTTTTTTGGTGCAAATGGAAATGGTTGAGCTCACCTCCTCTTGTTAAATATTCCATGGCAAGATTTTATGGTAGAACCACATGAAAAGCCAGGCAGGTCAAAAGCTGGTATCAAAACATTCAACCCAAGGAAAGCCCAACAGGCTGCTCTAGAAACCTTAAAACATGAGAAAGCAAAGATTTCAAGCTGAAGGGAGGCCAGAGCATCTCGCCTTCCTTGCCGGAACCGCCATTGAGCTATGTGTCTGGTCTGCGGCTCCCCTGGCCTGATCCTCCAAGCGCACTAAAGAATGGTGGCCGGACCCATGTTGTAATTCATCTGGTTGGTCTATAACAATTGCATCCTGTGGAAAACATATGCCGCGTACGCTTTTATTGGCTCTCATGCAAAGGGGTAATTCCAGAATATCAAGGGAATGTTGAAAATAGATTCCATGCTAAATTGAAGCCAACCTCCCCCTGCAACCCTCTGCAAGCGTAACTTTGGGGGCTGAAACCAAAGAGAAGGCACAGCTTCGAGGAATGTTTTGTCAAGCTACTGTTGGAATAGGGCCCACCCTTTTTCTTCCTCCATTGGATCATCTTTGCTCTGATATTGCTAGTAGCAATGGTAAGATGGCATGTGCATTAGATACCTTGGGGGTTAAGGGTTAGAGGACAGGGCTATATCTGAGCTGTCCAAGATAGTTGGCATTAGCCCCATGTGGCTATTGATATTGAAATGAATTAAAAGTATATTAAACTTTAAATCCCTCAGTCATACCTCCTACATTGCAAGTGGTTGGTAGTCACATGGGGCTAGTGGCTACCATCTTAGACAGTGCAAGTTTGGGACATTTCTGTCATTGCAGAAAACTCTATTAGGTAGCGCTGGGTTAGTTAAACCTGGAGTCTCAGCTCTACTCTGACCTTGGCCAAGGCACTGCACCTTAATTTTATTCATCTGCAAAATGGAAATAATAAAAATAATAATACCTATTTCTTAAGGTGATTGTTGGGATAATTAAATGAGGTAATACATGAAGAGCATTTAGTAGAATATGTAGAATATTGCTGTCCAGTAGAACTTTCTGCAGTGACAAATGATTTATGTCTCCATTGTCCAATATCATTGTCATTAGCCCCATAGGACCATTGAGCACTTACGATGTGGCTGATGTAGTTGAGAAACTAAAGTTCTAATTCTTTTTACTTTTAATTAAGTAAAAATAGAATTTAAATATCCACACGGGGCTAGTGGCTGCTGTCCTGGGCACTACAGGTTTAGAACAAAGCAGTTGCTCAGTAAACACTAGCTTTTATTTTTGTTGGCTCTTCCGCTAACTTGCCAAAAGCAAATAATGCAACATCACAGGTTTGTTTTGAGGTTTATATGAGAGAATGTTCACAAAAGCACTACATATTATTACTTAATATTTTGTTATGCATTAAATTTATTTGCAAATACAAGGCTTGTGGAAAAACAGAAAAGTTATAAATAGGAAACACAAGGCATTATGAAATCATAAAGGACAAAATAATACAGTTTTCTTTGGTTTAAATGCTTCAGTAAGTTGGAAATCTAAGAAAAGTATTAGTTCAGAAGACTAATGAGAGGGTCATTATTTCTTTTGTCCCTTAAATTTTATGTGTTGACATTAATACCTAGGCCAAATTGGATGTTTTAAAAATAGCCATTGGGTTCGCTGAGTTACTTTCTATTATCTGATACTTTAATCTGGGAGTATTCTTGCTTAGTTTTTCATACAGTCACAGGTTTGGGGGGAAAAACAGAATCCTCTCTTTCTAAATCAGCTCTTTGAAGCTGTGTGATGGAAGAGAGTCTCTATGGTGCTAAAATAAAGGGCTTTTGCCAAATCTGCAAAGCAAGTAGACCTGCTTTTGATGTTGTTACTTGCAGAATTAGTTTTGGAGCAGCATCTACAAAATTCTACTTTGTGTTTGATTGTACACTCTCTTGCGTTGTTTTGTGTGAGTTTGTTCTACAGTCCCAACTAAATCATAAGCTTCCTGCAGACAAAGCCCAGGGTTTTATACTCACCCAACATCCAACACAACGCTGGTAGGTAGCTATTCTAGAAATACTCGTTGACTTATTATTGATTTTTCTCTCCTGCCTTTTTTGAAAATAACACCGAATTTTATTATGCAGTTGTGATACTGTGAATACACGTAAGGCCCTCTGTGACAGTGAACGTGATTCTGTGTTTATTTACACTCTCAAAACCTCTCTGGTGATTTTGCTCCTGGATTCTAAGGACTCTGATAGCTATGGAGCCGTGAGTTTAGAAAAATCAGATTACTCCAGACGTCAGCATTGCCTGGAACAACTCTTTAAAGATCGTTACTTGTTTTACTAGTATACTTTTTAATCTTAGGAAAACGATTCCATTGTATCCTGAAACATTTGGTAAAAATTAGTGCCTATTTAAAAAAATCATTATCAATGAAAATTAAGTATGTAAGAGAGCCTGCAGTTTTGGATAGCTTTAAAGATCCACTTTTGAAAAAGATCTGAGAATAATTTAGCTCCTCCTCTTAAAATGTTCCACCACATATCTTGATCCATATCCATTTTAGCACTTCTTTTCTTAAAAAAAAAGTGTTTTGGAAATTCACCAGAAAAGCCAATTTTAAGAGAAGTGTGCCTACTCAAATAGATTTGACCTGAACTTAGAATTTTAGAGTTGAAAGGAACCTTCGAGCTCACATGATCTGGTACTACAGAGGTTAATTAACTGACTCACAATTACACACAGCCAAGATCAGGTTCAATTCAACTCTGAAGGGCCCACTTTACTTGCCAGTGTAGACACAAGATGTGAGTCACTTAACATAAAAATGCATCATGAGCTCGGTGCTAGTTTAACCCCAATTGTTACAATTGTGCTACCTTGTGGGCCCTCTGCTGCATTTTTATTAATCCCTAACTCCTCATTGAGATTACTTTATTTAAATGTCATCACCCAGCTCTAAAATATGCTTTCAAAATAACCGTGGTGGCCATGGGATACAAAGTGTTGGGAGGAAAAAAAGGAAGCAGTCGAAGCCAACTTCTGTTTGATATGTAGACACGTTTCAGTCCACTGGGACCCTGGTGGTGGGATTGAGTCAGGCTTTATACAACCAGGCCTGGACATCCCAGCTGTGCGCAGCATTCAGAGGGGGACTGCCATCGCCACTGGCAGGGTTGTGCCTTGGAGGCATTTGGGTCATTGGTAGAGTAGGATCAGAGGAAAGGTATAAAAAAGTGAGATGAAGCAAAGGGGTCTCTAAACTAAAGTCTTATGATGCAAGGTGGGGTGGGGGAGGCTCCTGGCATTAGACAGAGAGAAGATCAGAGTCAGCTAATAAGTTTGGGGTGCTGGCGACTGAAACCAGATCACTGGTGCCTGCCAGCTGGAGAGGGGTGTTATCCCAGGTGGACGGCGACCTGGTCAGCTCTGTTCCAGTGTATGCCTTAGTATTCAGGCCTCTCCACTCCTGTTCACTTTTTTCAATGCTTTGTCAAAAGACAGTGACAGGTTGGCCTTTTCTCTCCCATGCTGCTACGGGTAAAGGCAGACAGTGACGGTGCCAGCCTCAATTCCCCAAAGAAAAGGAGGTCCAGATGTATGTGAATACCTTTAGTTCTGAAACAAGAAAAGATGAAACAGGTGGCATTCATGTATTCATGAAGCAGGCTGCGTGTGTACTGGTGAATCCTGTACAAATTCGTGTATTGTTCCAACCCTCTTATTTCTGAAGACCCTGCGCTCATTTCCCCTCAATCACATAAAAGCCATTTTAGCACAACTGATTTTTCTTTTTCAGATTTAAAACTAGGTATCCTCAGTTCAAAAACGCCTTTTGTGTGTGTGTGTTTGTGTGCAAAAAGTTGATTAAAAGATCAGTGTGACTCCATTGGGACCAAAAGTTTTTTTTTCTTCTTCTTCTTTTTGTTCTGGTTTATGAGATTTTTCTATCAGTAAAACTAAAAGACATCTTCCAGCCAGCAGAATGGTGGTCATGGGTCATCCTTTTGACATCTTGATAAAGGTGGTGAGCTGCAACCAGCAGCCAGTTTTCCTTTCTTGGTTTGCGTCACTTGTCTTGCCTTTCCACGGATAGGTGTCCTGGCTTCGATAGCTGGGATGACAAGTTTTACGGGGACTGGGGAAAACCTGGGTCTAGAACAGAGGTCCTCAAAGGTTTGGATGTCCATAAATCCCTCAAGGGACTTGTTAAAAAAAAGAAAAAAGCAGCAGATTGTGATGCAGTAGGTCTGGAGGGCAGCCCAGGAATCTGTAGTTTGTACCTGTAGCCCAAGCGATTCTGACCTGCGGCCACACAGGGGGTCTAGGAAAAGGTGTGTGAACCACTGTCTCTGGACCAAATCTTGCCCATTGCCTGCTTTTGTAAATAAAGTTTTATTTAAACAGCCATCCTCCTTTGTTTTTGTGTTGTCTTTGCCTACTCTTGCCCCACGTGGTAGATACATACATGGTGGAGTTGAATAGTTACAACAGGGACCACATGGCCCACGAAGCTTAAAATGTTTACTATCTGGCACTTTATAGGAAAATTTGCTGACCCCTGGTCTAGAAAAAGAGATTTTTTTTAACTTGTTGATGTAGGTCAACATGATGTGTGTGCATGTATACATATATATCTGTATGTGTATGTGTGTGTATATGCGTGCATGTGTATATATATAAAATGTCCAAGAGCTGGCTCTACTATGTGTTAGACTTGTGACCACGGACATGTTACTTAAGCTCTTTAAGCCCCAGTCTCCTAATCTGTTGGAAGGGGATGGGAACAGTACCTACTCATGGGGTGGTGATGATTCTAGAAGACAATGCAAATGAGGTGCTTGATATTGTGCCTGGCACAAGTTAATACCCAGTGAGCGTTGGCTCTTAGTAGCGTTGACATCCTCCCCAGCGCTGTGCGTTGCTACTGAGCTGGGGTGTGTTGAGATCAGCACATTTTGCTACCATGCTGATTTCAGCCCCCTGGGATGACAATATTGAGGACTCTGGATAGCACAGACCCTGAGTCTGTCGATTGTGAACCAGACATTTTTTTTTTTTTTTGGAGCCATGATCTTCTCTTATTAAATGTCATTTCCAATTTTCCCCTTGAATACACAATTTCAAGGAGGTACCTGTACCTTTGGAAGTGATTATTCCAGTCTCCTTTGAAAGATATTACTTAATTGTAGCCATGAAACCCCATTCCCCATCAAAAGTTCCATCAAACAATAGAGCCAACGTATGGGAAATTAAGATAAGGACCGCAAGGAACCCGTGTGCCTTGTTCCGCTTTCTTCAATCCGCAGCGAGTCGCCGATGGTGGAGATGATTCGTGTGCATGTTTTGTATGCAGTTGCCAAAAGACCTGCGTATAATCCATCGGTTATTTTCTTGCTGCTTTGTTTATTAGCCATAGGCTAAGTGGAGGGAGAAACTAAAAGCACAAGATAGAGGTTAGACACAATTTTTGGTTTATTTCGAATAAAAGGCTGACTTTGTTCTTGAAGGAGGAGAGAACAGATGAATAAATCAACATCCCAAATTTCTCCTGTGCCTACTGAGGGCGGGGCCAGTGTGGGTCTCTGGGAACACCCTTCCACCTGTATTCTAAGTCAGTGATAGGCCAGGAGGAATGATTTTTGCCTTTCCACCAGGGACTTTGGTTTTCACGACTGGAGGAGGAGAGAATGCAACTTGTGTCTAGTAGGTAGAGGCCAGGGATGCTGCAAAACATCCTATGATCTACTGGACAGCACCTACCTGCTCCTCAACAGAGAATTATCTGGTCTGAAATGTCAGTAGTACTGCTGTTGAGAAATGCTGATGCCTGGGGAGAAAACTCCACATCTTCTAGTTGCTGGGCTAGCTCCTGGCATAGGTACCAGGTGATTAGTAATTATGACTCGCTTCTTGCCTTGAGGCCACCTCCAAAATCACCCTCCTCCTTTGCAGCCTTGCTGTCATCCACTACATTGTCACCCCCTGAAAGTTATACTTCCAGATTCAAAGCAGTTTTCAAAAATAAAACATCTTCCCCCTGGGAAGGTTATAACAGAAAGGATGATTCAATCAGGATATGGTCTATAGAATTTTGAAGGTGAATGAGCCCATACTTCGATGGTCGTCTAGCCTGGCACACCACAGGAATTCAAGATGATTGTGGGCCACTTACAGCCAAACATTACTTTAAATTTTAACCATTGCATATTTGGTTTAATATATTATATTGGTTTTAATGTATTAAAATACAACTATTAAAATAAAAAAATTTAATAATAGTATTTAATAAAATAAATATTAGAAGGATATAATTGACAATAAAACTTTTCTTTTTCTTTTTTTCTTGAGATTGGGTCTCACTCTGTTACCCACCTGCATTAGAGTGGCCCAATCATAGCTCACTATAACCTTGAACTACTGGGCTCAAGTGATCCTCCGGCCTCAGCTTCCTGAGTAGCTAGGATTATAGGCATGTGCCACCATGCCTGGCTAATTTTTTTTTTTTAATTTTTGTAGAGATGGGGTCTTTCTGTGTTGTCCAGGCTGATCTCAAACTCCTGGCCTCAAGTGATCCTCCTGTCTTGGTCTACCAAAGCACTGGCGTTATAGGAATGAGCCACCACACCCAGCCTAAAACTTTTTTGGAAAGATTAATTTTAGTAAATATATTTAAATTTTAAAAAGTGAGTTTCTGTGACTAATGAATTTGAATCTTTTCATGAATTTGCTGCTCATGTGGGCTTCTGCTAATTGCCTGTTCATTTGCTTTGCCCATTTTTTTCTATCAAGTGTTTTTTTTCTTATAAATGTATAGGAATTCTTTATGCATCCTGGATTCCAACAGTATGTTAAGCCTGTATGTGGCAGATGTCTTCCTCTGCTCTGTGGCTTGTCTTTTCACTTTGTTCATGTTATGTTTTGTCATACAGGAGCTTATATTTCAGCGCAACCAAAATTATCAGCCTTTCCCTCTACGGTTTGTGATTTTTGTGTTTTGTTTAAGAAATTCTTCCCTATTGGGATATTGTAAGGCTGTTGTCTTGAGTTCTGGTCTTGACCTTGGATGATTTTGCTTTCTCATGTTTAAATTTTCATCTATGTACAATTTAATTTTTTTTTGCATTTTGGGAGAAAGTGGCCTAATTTTCTGCTTTTCTAAATGGGCGGTTGGTTGTGCCAGTCCTTCATTTCTCCCATTGATTGGCAGCATTGCTCTGTCACATAGCAGGTTGCCATATGCCTAGGAAACTGTGCTAAGCTTTGCGTGTCCATCTCTGTGCGAATATTAACATTAGGTGATTGTGATTACTATAGCTTTCTAATACATCTTAATATCTAGTGAGGTGAGGCCCTCCCCTTATTCTTCTTTTTAAAAATTTTCTTAACTATTCTTGAGTCTTTGTTACGATTACCTTGTCAATTGCTAAGAAATGCCCTGTTGGCTTTTGACTGGTATCGTATTTAATTCACAGATTAAGAGGAATTTCCATCTTGAAATAGAGTCTTGCCATCCATGAACAAAGTTTAGTTCTCCATGTATTCTGGTCTTTCACTGAGTCTTAAAGATTGTCTCTTCCGGCAACTTTGTGTGGGGATCAGTCAAATATGCTTTTCTAGACATGCACGCTGGCTCCTCCCACACCCACCTGTCTCCTGAGCCCAGTAGGGATTCCCCTTGTCCCTGACCTGTTCAGCTCACCGTGGATGAAGGCACTCACTGTGCAACCCGCCCCTGGTCAGCCATTGCTTGGGGCTTCTCTGCTGGATTCTGGCTGCTAGGTTGGGAGCAGGGTAGGGGGCTAGGAGCTGAAGACCAGGACCTGGGCAGCAAGTCTGAGGAAGAGACTTTGGAAGTCCGGAAATCCAGCTATAATGAGTGCGCAGTGACTTCGTGGGCCCAGTTTCTCCCTGTGTTCTATGTATCTGTGTTTTAGAACATGGTCTCCGAACTTGCTAGAGTTCAAGTGCTATCTCCACTTCTTAGTAGCCAGGGAAAGTTGCTTAACTTACTTGTCCCTCAGTGTCTTCATTTGTAGGGAACCTCACGTGGTGTTCTAAAACAAGTAATATCAGTAAAGTGTCAAGAATAGCGCTGTGTTCTTTGGGGGTTACTTGCTGCTCCATTAGTTTGGTAATTATTGCTATGGATTCAACTCGATATTTTTCTGTCTGTGCTTGGAAGACGCTTCCAGAGACGTGCTCTTGTCTAACCCGTTGGAGGTTGACAGCATCCACTAGTGTATTCAAGGCTATTAACTTACCTGTAGTAAAGAAACTGTTGAATCTTGTTTAGATCAGTGATTTCCGAACTTACCTGTCCACACAACCCCCTCTTTTCCCAAAGAATACCTATTAAAGTCAGTGTAATTAGTATTGCAACTTGCAATAGACAACTTGAGGAATAATTTTTGCAACTTGCAAAAATGAGTTGCAACTTGTGTTGCAAAAGACAACTTGAGGAATAATAATTGTAAAAATTATTTACTGTATAAGAAGAATTATATTTAGTGCAGGAAGACTTCCCAAGAAGATAGATTCTTACTGGAGTGTTTGAAAACAGAGGTTAGCTAAGGCCTAGAGACTGGCATTGGTGGGAAATCTCTGATCAGTAAAAAATCCCTTATGTGTATCAAAAAAACTATACATGAGTCAAACAGCTGCCGCCAACTGCAGACACATTCAGGTAACTTAAGCCATTGAAAAAGGGGAATTTTTTTTCTAAAGTAAAAGTGTTTGCAAAAGTTTCTCGTGCCTGTGTTGCAGCCTAGTGCCAAGGTAGAATTGGATTCACTTTATAGAAGCCCTGTTGGACTTTTTCCTGAAGGCAGGAAGGCTAGATGTTTGGTATTTATCATAGTTCATTTACTGCCTGCTTTTGTTTCTTCAAATAACTCCAATTGGGAATGGTATTTTGGGAATCTGGGGAATGCCGTTGAGATGTGCGCTGACTATTCCCTGCTGCTTCCCCCTCATATGTATTTTGTTATTTCCATAGCCATATTCCCTACCAAAAACAGCCCATAAAAATCTTTGACTAGTTAATTGCTCTGAACCAAGAACCAAATGCAAAGGCAAAGCAAAGCAGAGAGGGCTCCGTGCTGCCCACCTGCCCCCTTTGAACTTTCCGGAAGCTATTACTGCCCTCATTGCTCTAGCAGAGCCGAGGGGAGAAATGGGTGATGTTGGTTTTTACCATGATCATTAGCTCTATATGGAGAGAAGTAAGCAAAACCAATTGCAAACAACATCTCCTTTGCTTTCTTTTCATTTCTTGAAAGGTCTTTTTTTCTTTTTTCTTTTTTTTTTGAGACAGAGTCTCACTCTGTTGCCTGGGCTAGAGTGCCGTGGCATCAGCCTAGCTCACAGCAACCTCAAACTCCTGGGCTCAGGCGATCCTTCTGCCTCAGCCTCCCAAGTAGCTGGGACTACAGGCATGCGCCACCATGCCTGGCTAATTTTTTCTATATATTTTTAGTTGGCCAAT
>CAUYRT010029066.1:0-56375 GCA_963574885.1 Lepilemur ruficaudatus
TTAGCTGTGTGTGGGTCTACCTTGCCCACTAGAAGACCCTTGCCTTGATGGGAATATGCCTTACTTCCTTTCACCTACAGTGTCAAGCGCAGTAGTTGGCACATAATATATGCTCAATAAATAGGTATTGAATCAATGAACGAATTAATTATTAAGACTGATTCAGTGTGTTTTAAACCCATCAACTTCAATGTAATAACCTAAGAAACTCCTTTTGAAATGTATAATTCGGTCCAAGTCATCAGTTTCAACTCATTCTATCGATCTTTCTTTGTTGCCTGGAGAGTAACCTCAACTGTTCCCGAAGCTTCAGTGGCACAGGGGAATGTCTCTTTCCTGCAAAGACAAGCGTTCACGTGGCTGATCTCTCTTCCCCCGCAGCCTTATCTTGATGCTCTAAGCATTTGAAACTTTAAGTAATTTTCAGGCAGCTGTAACTGAAGCGATATTACAGCTGTTGAAGTCGTGCCAGTCACCACATTACCGTAGCCGTAACTCGGGCAAAGCACAGGCAAGAACGGCTTCGTGGAAAAGGGGCTTATCGTTCACTATTTAAAGTCAATTGCTCCCATTATTGCTGCAATGGCTCCCGCCATTGCCAGGGATATGAAGGAAAAACAATTTATCTTAATGGATCCCAAACTCAGACTCGGAGGAAAATGTTAAATAAATGAAACAAAATAGAAAAGAAATTATTTATTCCTGACTAATTAAGCTTATTAGTAAAAGTGAGCCCAAATCTAGTCAATGTCTGAGATCCGGAAATGTGGGCCAGTGAAAGATCATAGACTTTGCATGAGGAGGACCTGAGCCATCTGGAGGTTGCCTGCCGACCACCCTCCCCACAGCTGAACAGCAAGTCCTTTCTTGAAGGGGGATCTTGGTGGCACATTTCCTCACCTATCACGATATTTCACAGATGCTTTAGCCTCAAAACAAAAATTGAGTTCCTTCCCCCAAAACCCATTTCTTTTCCCCTGTGCCTGATTTCTGAAAATAGCATCCACATCTATGCAATGGCACACGCCAGAAACCCAGCACCGATGCTAACCCGGCCCTCCCTTCACCTTCCATCCTTACCTAGCACTGGTCCTGCCACTCCTCGACTGTTGAAATAAGCTTCTAACTGGCCTCTCCATAGTCCCCTCAGCCACTTCTAGCCCTTTCTTTATACTCAGCCAACGGGAGTGATATTTCTTTAAACACGAATCTTTAACACCTCTTAGCTTGGCTTCCCATTGCTCTTAGAATAAACATAAAATCTGTTAATGGAGTCGCAAGGTCCTGCATAATCAGGCTCCTCCTTCCCCACCTGTCCAGGTAACCCAGCTACGAGGAACTTCATTTGGGCCCTAGAAATACGCAACATTCCTTCCCATCCCAGCCCCTCGCACGTGCCGTTTGCTCCTCCAGACTCAAACCAGCTGACACCTGCTCATCCTTGAGACTTCAGTTCTGATGTCATTTTTTCAGAGAACCTTCTCTGACCCCCAGACTCCCTGTGAAGCGATATCGTGTCACCATGGCCATCACACAATTGCCGTGGCAATGAAACAGCTAATTGCGGTCTGCATTTTTTTATTCGGGGATTTCATGTTTGCAAATTTGCTGACTCATTAAAATTTAGTTGTGAGCCCCACCCCCACCCCCACCCAAATCAATACTCATGGTGCTTTCGTGGCCATTCATGGATATGCAAAGAGAGGCAAAAACAATGACTCTCCAGATGCACCTGTTCCCAGCTGAGGTCAAACATGGTGACATTCTGCCTTCTTGTTTTAGCTTTCATACTGTAAACGAGTATTCTTTCTGTGGTCTATTTATTGCTACATTGTTCATATTTTTGTGTTTCTTCTTTTTTTTTTTCTTTTGGTGGTTTCAAATTTTAAAATGGCCCCTAAGCATCAAAGTGCTGTCCAGTGTTCCTAAGTGCAGAAAGGCAGTGATATGCTTTACAGAGAAAATCTGTGTCAGATGAGCTTTGTTCAGGCTTGAGCGATAGTGCCGTTAGCCATGTTCTATGTTAATGCATCGACAACACATATTAAATAATGTGTCTTTAAACAGAAACACACATAAAACAAGGGTTTCCCCTAGGAGCGATGGCTCAGTATGTGCTAATTCGGTGTTCCAGGTGATTTTATAGAACATTACTACATCGAAAAACAAGAATCCACCACCATTGGGTTTTTATTATCTCTCTCCCCTGCGGAATGTAAATTCCAAAAAAGCAGGAACAATCTGCCTTAATTGCAGCTGTATTCTCAACACAGGGTCCTTGCGCGTAGCAGAAGCTTGATAACTATCTGTACATGGAATGAATGAAAATAAGCAGCATCTTCCAGTAGCAAGGACACGTTCTTCTATGACCTTTTACTGCAAAGCAAGAACCATATGGATTTTTCTGTGACACACAAACGCCCATTCTGTGAATACTTTTGGCACTCTTAGCAAATGCTAAGACATGAATGGAGGAGGCAAAATATATACATTGAAAGAATGTTAAATCAAAAAACAGGAACTCTGAATTCTGGTCCTGCCTTTGTGGCAACTGCTTGGGGAAGAAGCCCCTCAAACTGAGTCTTTGTTTCCTTGTCTGTAAAATAAAGTAGAATCTGAGTCCCTTGCCAGCTCTGAGATTTAAGCTTGCATATTGTCTTGGCCCATCAGTTCAACCCATTTTTCCATTCTGTTGCTAGAATGTGCCTCGGATCTGGTATGTGAGCCCAAAAGAGTAGGGACTTCGGAGGTTTTGCGCTCCGGCGTCACCAGTATCAAGAGAGTGTCCAGCACACAACACATACGTATTTAAAGAATGCGTAAGTGAATCTGTCTCCTGAGAATCCAGACTTCTGGCTCACACTATTAAGCTGATCCCTTTTTATATTTGCAGACACTTTAAGAGCAGTTTGGAAGGTGCGCTGCTGTATTCAGATACCGCAGTGTGTCGCTATTAATAGGAAACTACAAACAAGGTTTTTCATTAACTTTCCTAAAGGAAAGTTTTAGCTTTCCTCTAAAGGTATGAGGGCTGCATGTCCCATAGAAATTTTGCCAAATACCTGAAAGAAAATACAAAGGTCACTTCATAGGTTATTGTCCAAAACTAAGAAGTATTATCGAAGTAGGTTCTATATTTTCTAGTTTCTTTTAGTACTGTTTTTCATCAGGAATCCGCTTTTTTTTATTTGTTGCGAACGAAGGCTTCAATAAATTCTTTCAACTAGTGAACCAGCAATGTTTAGTGAATAACAACAGACACAAATAGTCGTTAAATGCTTAACACGTACCCAAGTTCATTCATCACCTGCCTCTCCCTCTGCGGACATGCTCCTCCCTCATCACCGTTCTCCCAGCGACCCAAGTCAGAATCCTAGAAGTCACCCTGACATTTTCCAGTGTTTTCACCACATCCAGGAGGTCTCCGGGTCTTCTTTAAGACCTCCTTAGCAAGTAAAAGAAAACTAACTGCGGCCTTTCCTGAGTTTCCCACCCTGTCATTCCACACTCTGCCCACTCTCTGCCCAACACCCACGCGGACCAGACTGAACTACTTCTGGCTTCTCAACTGTGCCGTGTCCTCCCCAGACCCCAGGCCTCTACCCTTCTGCGTGCTCATTTTTAAATGCCCTTCAGAACCCCTGCACCTGCTTACGTCTGGCTTGCTCTTCCGAATCCAACTTAGATGTCTCTTCTACAAAGAAAACGTCCTTAACCCTCGAGGCTGGATTTAGAGTATTTCTGTGTGTTCCCGTAATTATGCCATTCCGTCACTTACGTGATTCGTATCTTCCAAGTTTATCTTTACTTGTCTGTCTCCCGAAAAGACTCGAGCTTCTTGAAATCATAGGATTTATCATATTCAGAGTTATGTCTTCTAAACTTATCACGGTGCCAGGTAACGAGGAATTTGCCCAAAAATGCGGGTTGGAATGAGTGGAACTTTCTTTTCTCCACTGGTTTGTAATTCTGCTTTGATGATATACTTAATACGATACACACTGAGCTCTATTTCTTGACTTTATTTTGTTTAAGCTATATCTGCCTGTCCTTACACCAGTATCACATTATTTTAATATAGTATGGGTTTATAATATGTTTTAATATCTGATGAGGCACATCCCCCCCCCACACACCCATTAATTCTACTTTCTTCTCTGTTCAGGCTATTAGATGACCTTGAGAAGTACATGTTAGGTTTTTTTAAGTAATGACTTAAAAAATGACTTAAACTTCCTTTAGTGCTTTAATGGAATTACATTAGCTCTAAAAGGATAATTATATCATCTGCAAGTAATACTTTTATCTCTTCCTCTGAAAATGTTATAGTTCTCATTTCCGTTACTTGGGTTACTAAACTGACTAGAACTTCAGGGAACACTGAATACAATTGCGATAGCAGATATGGCTGGGAATGTATCTTAATACCTAGATTTTATCAATATCATGAGATACAAAATTCTTACAAAAGACTAACTTAGTACAGGACGACATTAAATAACAAAATTACTTGCAGGAAAAAAAACAATAAAACAGGAGCCTAATCGTCTAAACAGAATCTTTATCCTAAGGGTTTTGATATTCCCTCAGAAACGTAAAACAATAAAATAAAATATCTCGGAGCTGCTAAACGTCTAATCTCATTTCAGCTACAAAAAGATAAAATCACTAAGCTCTGTGATGGTCAGAGAATGTTCCATCAAAGTATTAAAACCTAAGCTCGGCCATGATGAGTGGGCAAGATGTGGACTTTCAGTCGCTTAATAAAACCCTTAAGAAATGGGAAACGCAACAAATAAAGAAAGAGGAGCTAGAAAAGGCCCAGAAGTGCGATGGGGAAGCACAGTGAGGAAGCCTAAGTTGCAAGAGAACAAAAGGGGGCGCCATGAAGCACAGAGGTGGCCGTCCCCTGCTTACACCTGCGCTCGAGGCCACTCCTACAAGAACAGGCATTCGTCTGCCAAGATCACTTGCACGTGTTCAGTGGCAGTCATGTGATGACATCTCCTGATCTAGAAGGAACCCTCAGGTTCAGGCTAGGATCTGAAGTTGATGGTGGGCACAGAGGCAGGAGACAGACACAAGAATCCAGAAATGAGGAGGTGAATCCAGGAACCAGGGAGAGAGAATCGTGTTGGAAAACACACAAATGAGACGTGTCAGGCCCACATGCCACAAAAGGAGAGAAACAGAGACAGACATCCAGGAGGGAGAGAGACAGGACGGCCTGGGTCCTCCGAATGCTGAGGGCACAGCTGTGTAACCCCCCCCCCACGGGACAATAACACCCACCGTCCTTCCACCTGCTCGGGATCACTTGCTTACCCTTGAAACCCAGGCCCCCGAGCTTGGAGAAGAGGAAGCAACAATGCATGTTAGCAAATTAAGGAAGAAATAAATTTTTACTGCTGCAATCCCTCCGTATTAATTAAGCTGGTCGTTAGATGCAAGTTTCTTTCTAAATTGCATGTTCATCTTCTTCCAGCAGCACTTAACGACTGCAATTGGCACAGTAAAAAGGCAAGGCATACATGTCTATGTTTCCCGTGGTCAGCAAGTTTCGGAGCTGGATAAAACCCAAAGTCTCTTCTCAGGAAGCTGGAGGATGGGTTTATTAAGGAACTTATAAGCCTTAAGAACTCTGCCTGCGAATAATCCCCTGTGAGTGTCACGTAGAGTGGTTGTGCAAATTACCTGCCTGTGGGTTTTCTCCTGTCTGGGTTTTCTGTTTCCTTGGACTTGGCGCAGGTTGATTCACTGCCAACCATCCTTCCTACTAGCTCTTCCCCACCCCGACCCCTGCACGATTCCCTGTTCCCATGCAGTGAGGGAATGCAAACCCGAGTTAACAACAGCCTGAACGAAGAGGCAGGACATTGACATCATGTTGTGGGTCTGTGAACAAGTGACACGCCTCACAAGTAACAGTGAGTGAGGTTTTTTCCTGTTTCAGAGCTGTTCTATGTTATTAACATGGGATCTGTAGTAGGGATGATGCCACACTCTGGTGAGGTTCCACTTGGAGAAGGTCAACAATGGAGAGAGGGGCCTGTCCCCAAAGAGGAGTAAGATGAGTCTTGAACTTGTACCTGGCATTCTGGACACCTTGCATATAACAAAGGTTACAAATGTAACAAGGAAAAAGAGAAAGTGAGATAGAAAAAAAAAAAAATAGAAGACACCTCACCAAAAAAAGAGATACAAATGGCACACCATGCCTTCACTTAGTGGAAGGGGGGAGTAAGCTCCCTGGTGCCTATTTTATAAAAGCACTAATTACATTCATCAGGACTCTGCCTTCACGACCTAGTCACCTTCCAAAAGGCCCAACCTTCTAATCCCATCACCCTGGTGATTAGGTTTCAACATTTGGATTTGGGGGAGGCACAGATGTTTAGACCACAGCACATATGGAAAGATGCTCCACATCATGCGTCATCGAGAAATGCAAATTAAAACAACATCAGGCTCCACTATGTGTCTATTAGAATGGCCAAAATACAGGACACTGACAACACCAAATGCTGACGAGCATATAGAGCAACAGGAACTTCCACTCACTGCTTGTGAAAATGCAAAATGGTACAGCCACTTTGGAAGGCAGTTTGGAGGTTTTCTTGCAAAAAACTAAACATATGCTTACCGTAGGATCCAGCAATTATGCTCCTTGGTATTATCCCAAAGGTATTGTCTCAAACTTACATCCACACAAAAACCTGCACACGATATTTACGACAGCTTTGTTCATCATTGCCAAAACTTGGGAGCAATGTCCTCCAGTAGGGCGAATGGATGAATAAAATGTGTTGTGCCCAGAGGAGCAAGAGAATATTATTCAGCACTCAAAAGAAATGAGCTGTCAAGCCATGGAAAGACATGGAAAAACCTTAAATGCGTATTACTAAGTGAAAGAAGTCAATCTGAAAAGACTACATACTGCATGATTCCAACTTTATAACATCCTGGAAAAGGCAAAACTATAGAGACAACAGAAAGATCAGAGGTTTGCCAAGGGCCGGGGGTAGGGAGGGATAAACAGGTAGAGCACGGAGGATGTTTAGGGCAGTGAAACCACTCTGTGTGATGCTCTGGTGGAGGATACCTGCCATTGTACATTTGTCCAAACCCATGTAATATCCAACAGCCAGAGCGAACGCCAGTGTAAACCACGGACTCTGGGTGATAATGATGTGTCAGTGTAGGGTCCCCAAATGCTCCACTCTGGTGGTCATCAGGGAGGCTGTGGGAACAAAAGGTACATATGGGAACTCGCTTCCTTCCTCCCAATTTTGCCATGAACCTAAAACTGCTCTTCAAAGAAACAAAAGTCTTCCTTAAAAAAGAAATAACAGAGCAGGAGTGAAATGGGAGAATCGCTCTTTGCGTGTTTCAAGTGATTTTTTTTTATCTACAAAAGGGCACTAACTGACATTATCAAAGGAATGGCCTCTAGATGAACAAAGGGGAAATCCTGCCCCGCCTGGGCTGAGAGAACAGCAGCCGTTGTTGCTCAGTCGTTGTGTCCTATTACCGACATCTTTGCTGCCGTCCTTTTCCGATCATAGGGGGTTAACTCTACGGTGGAGTCTCGCAAGTCAGTCCAGCCCGTGAGCCTCGAGCTACCCCTGTCGCAACCCTGGGAATTGGAGAAACCACAGAGATTAGTCGCGGAGGGTCTCCTTCCTCACAACTAAGATCTTCTCGTCGGAGGTAAAGTTATTAAAGTTTGACATACTTGACGATTTGGGGGGGAGGAAAAAATGTGCTGTTTTTTGAGGCAGGAACAAATCACCACCTCCCACGGTAATAATAGGCCTTCCCCTAGAAGCAGAGAAAGACAATCGCGGGAAGAAACACATCAGCAGAGTGGGCGAGAAAAAAAATGACTCAGGTATTATATTTTCTGTATTTTGTCAAGAAAGGCATCAGTCTGCAGATGGATCCGATGTAGTCATGTTATGGAAAGCCGAATATGGTTCTTGTGCATGATGGTGCTAGCTATTATTTATGGAGTGCCGCTGTGTAGCAGGTGTGGTTCATGTTACCTCTCAGCCTCACTCAAGTGCTCCATATGCTATGTATTTATTTTATTATATGGATTTTATTTTATTAATAAGTAAACTGTGCTCTGGCAGATGAAGTAATTAACTTAAGATCACAGTTAGTTGGTGCACTTCCTAATAAACTACTTACCTGCCCTTACTGAAACCTATGCTCAGAGGTTGATTAGGTAAACTAAAAATCCACCTGGGGCTGTCTCACTAATCCCATTCCCTGCAGGTAGCTGAGGACCCAGAAAACAGGAATGTCTTACAATTTACAAGAGGTAAAATATGCAGGAACAACTCAAGGGATAATGAGCAGGATATGTTAAACAGGAAAATCTCTAAATGCTACAGCCAGAAACAGTAGTTTAGAATAAGCACGAGGAATAAAATAGAGTCTAAGAAAGCCGCCCGACTCCAATGAGAAGCTATTCATTCAGATCCCATCTAGAAAGCACTATTTCTGGAAAAATTTAGAGCTAAGCCTTCCCATAGCTTCCCATTTCTTTTGGTCCTCACAAAACTTTGTTGAGGTAAGTGTTTAGGGACTATTATTAGGATACTATTTTATAGATGATAAAAATACATTCAGAGAGGTTTGGTGACTCGTCCAAATATGCACAGCAAGTAAGCAACAGGGGCAAGATACTAACCCACATCCTCTGATCCCAAACCCAGTGCTCATTCCAACAACACACACCGACTCTCAGCACTGAGAAAATCTGGTTGCAGGTGGCAGCAGCTAAGATGTTATGAAAAAAAATAGAAGAGGGCCCCTTGCTAATGGCAAAACCTATTGTACTCATTCCGTGTCATTGAAGCAGTTGAAGAAAACCACTGACACACCGTAAGAGATCAATTTCGGGTCCTAGTCTAACATCTGTAAAAATGGACTAGCTAAATCGCCTCCCAGCTCTGACCTGTGAAGGTTTGGTGATGTTGTACTGAACAAAACCACCCCAAACGGTGTGCTTAGTACCATCATCAATAGCGTCTCCTTTGCTGGTATACTTCTTTGATTTCCCACGTAAATTTCTTCCAGACCCCATTACCAAGGTGGTGGAGGGGGGACAAGAAAGCTAACGTGTATCAAACACCTGCTGCAGAGAAGGAACAGCAAGAAGAGCCTTGTCAATTATCTCCTTCAGGCCAGGTGGAGTGGCTCACGCCTGTCATCCTAGCACTCTGGGAGGCTAGTGGGTGGATTCCTTGAGCTCAGGAGTTCAAGACCAACCTGAGAAAGACCGAAAAAAAAATAGAAAAATTAGCCAGGCATGGTGTTGAGTGCCTGGAGTCTTAGCTACTCAGGAGGCTGAGGCAGGAGTCCAAGAGTTTGAGGTTGCAATGAGTTTCAATGACACCACTGAACTCCAGCCTGGGTGACAGAGCAGCAAGACTCTGTCTCAAAAAAAAAAAAACAAGACAGAAAGAATTATCTTATTCAGTTCTCACAACAACCCTACAAGGTAAACATTATTTCCATCTCATGATGGGTAAGGAATTAAAGCTCAGAGATGTCAAGTAACTGCGTCAGGCTCACAATGTAAGTGGGGGAGGAGCTGGGATTTGGGGGCAGGGCTATGCCATTCTAAACTCACCTGCTTTGCGTTTACCACGCTGCCTCCCAAGTGTGGGAAGTACCCAAACGTGTTTAGCTCGCCTGGAGCGGAGCGCTGGTAGCCGACCAAGGTAACTTGTGTTACTTTTTCTTCTTTTAAATGCCTCTTCCAAAAGTATTTTCATTTTCCAGCTGCTTTAATGCCTTTATTAAAAAGAATGGCAGGTGATAGAAATTGCCAGGCGCTGAGAAAGGCAGGGAGAGACACTGAGCCGGAACCACCCTGCTTAGCTGCTTCTGGAAGCGTAGCCCTCAGAAAGGACGTGAGATCAGGAACGTTTGCTGGTTTAAGCTGCTAAACTGGGGGCAATTTGTCACATGGCAGTAGATAACTAGTACAGAGAGTGTTTATTCTCTTACAGTTTCGGAGTCTAAAAATCCAAAGTCAAGGTGCTGGCAGAATCATGCCCCCTCCAAAGGCTCTAGGGGAAGGTCCTACCTTGCCTCTTCCAAGCTTTTGGTGGCTCCCAGCAATCTCTGACCTGTAAATACATCACTGCAATCTCTGTTTCGGTCTTCACGGAAACTCAAGACAGGGGGACTTGCCCTGTGTCACCCGCAGATAATCAACGAAAGACTAAATGTCAGGTCCCTTCGCTCCCAATGACAAGCTCTTTTTCCCCCAATTGCCTAATTGAATACCCACTCCCCAGCCTATGTTTGCACTCGTGAATGTACAAGATCTTCTCCGAGTCACGGGGAGGGTAGGCTGCCGGTGGATAGCGTGGTGGGGACTGGGCTGAGGGGCAGCAGGGAGAAATGGGGGAGATGTTAGAAACTGAGAGGTGCCTTTGCTTTATGTTCACCTGTGGTTTGCATTCTCCGAAGTTCAGCCCATTTCTTAGGAGAAAGCACAGATGGAGCATCATTAGAGTAATATGTTGGAGAGTTGTTAAAGAAATATATTTAAAGATGGAGAAACGAGGAAGCCATGTCTGCAGGTTGGGGAACAGTGACTGGCCAGTAACGAATTTAATTATTCAAACTGAAGAGCAGCCTTCTTAGAAAATTCATCTTCTGATTGTATCTCAATCCCCAAATTCTTGAAATATAGTATATCATTATTGCAGACCCATTAGTCAAGCCCCTAGTAGAGCTAGAGCTATTCACATTAGGTACTAGTTTAATTTGTCCGGGTCTTAAAAAGGAATAATTCTATTAGCTATCCCATTTGTAAATCACATAATTGAATTTATTCGCAATAGCCAAAGGCAGCTAGATGCAACCGAGATCGTATAAAAAGCCTCTGTAAGACGTCTATTACCATGAGCATTCCTTTCATTGTGTCCATATTCAGAAGTGCAAGCCATTGTCTCTTTATACCAAAGGCGACATGACCATGTGGCCATTTCTTAGAGGAAATGGCGTGGTAACCGGGAGTATTTGGATAACATAAACTGATATCTGTAAAGCATCTGCCTAGAAATTATTGGTTTTGCCTTCCCTGAGTGGCCTATTAAAAGGAAACATCTTTTCTAATGCTTTCCAGGGGACCAGCAGGAAATCATTACTGGCGGGGGACTGTTGTTTTATGGGTCTTTGGAAGGGAGCTTTAAATATGAACTCGAAATGTGAAAAGGAAGGATACGACAGGCAGACAGACTCCTGCTGAGAGCCGGCCTTACTCATTGCCTGTCCTCTGGTTTATTTCTCCAGGCAATTAGCCCAAGATGCCACTCTGGGAACTATCCTTTGAAAGGCTCCTCCTCCTGGAGGAAATTTTTACGGAGTCAAAAGCGGGATTTAATTCTTCCTCTTTACCTGCGCTCCACTGCCGCCCTACACTTTCCACCTCTTCCCGCCACCGTCCTCTCCCAGAGCTCCCGCTTTCAGATGTGCAGGCTACAGCCTGGCACGTGCCGTGATTGGCTGCACTATGACATCAGGGTACCAGGGTGAGGCCAGGAGCCCAGGCCAGGAACAGTCGGGAAAACCTGGGCTGCAGAGACTGTCTCTGACTGGGACAGGTGGGTGGGACCAAGCAGTTTCCAAAGGTGTGGCATCATCAGAAACGGCCTAAGCAGACACTGCATGCCCAGATCCACTACGAGGAATGGCTCCCAGTCCCTTTTTGAAACTTCAAATGTGAAAACACAGTCCCAGTAGTGATGGTGTTGATGACAAAGATGAGGATAAAAGCAGCTCTGTTCGACTGAGCACTGACTGTGAGCGTTTACTCTCATTTAATTCTTGCAATTCTAGGAGGTGGCCAGAATTACTTCCAGTTCACCAATGATGAGGACAATTTGCCTTTGGTCTCACACTTACGGATAGCAGCTCTGGTGTTCAAATCCAAGTGCAATGGACCCCAGAGCCCTCTCTCTACGCCAGTGACCTCCTCTAAGAGGTCAAACTTGACCTGCTTTGCTCTGGCTCACCATCAAGTTCATGGGAACGCCGGCGTCCTTCAGAGCCTTGAGACCCACAGGTGAGTTTAAGCATCGTCTGTTTTGAGTCCTCGCAGTAAACTTGGGGCACAGCCAGAGAGAACATATTTAATATTTAGTTACAAAGCCTCTGCTCTGTGTCAGAACCATGCTAGTCCATGAAAATAAAGATCTGGGACACTAGGGCAGTAGGGAGATGGACAACAAGCTAATTGTCACAGAAATAAAGATATACTGCCCGTTGGGATAAAGCTATGGAGACTGGAGGTGGGTATCGAGTGTCAGGAGAGACTACAGCAGGGACATCGCTTATATGAGGGGCCTGGAGAGGCTTCTCCAAGAACTGAAGGGTGAGCAGGTGTTAGGAGCTAACTGGGAAGGGTGGGAGGAAGAGCATTCCAGGCACTTGTAAACGCCCTGAGGAGGGCGGGAGATTAAGGCATCTGAAGAACTGAAACACCTCGTGCTAAGCAGGAGGACAGCAGGCAGTGGAAATGGACTGGCCAGTGAGCCAGAGGAGGCTCACTGGGGGTCTTTGAGATTCTTTTATCCTCTCAGGTAACACAGGAAGCCGCTGAGAAGACCTGGCATAGACAAGCCATTGTCACAGGGTACAGTGTCATAAGCTCCCTGGCGCTGTTATAAAGAGTGGGACACGAGCAGAGGGTCATCAGGGGGACTCTTGGAGTGGTTCAAAAGAGACACACAGGATGGTGGTTTAAATTGCAAAATAGTGTAGAAACAGAAAGATCTAAGCAGGCAATGCGTACGCTGCAGATACACATGCTTTATTTGGCTACGTGCAAGGACGAGGAGGCTATTGGCTTCCCAGGGCAGCTGAGACGAATCACCACAAACTTAGTGGCTTAAAACAATGGCAATTTATTCTTCCATAATTCTAGAGGCCGGAAGTCCAAAATCAAGGTGTTGGCATGGCCGTGCCCCCTCCAAAGACTCTAGGGGAAGAGCCTTCCTTGCCGCTTGCAAGCTTTGGGTGGCTCCGGCAGTCTTTGGTGTGCAGACGCATCTCTCCAATCTATGCCCCTATCTTCACATGGCCCTCTTGCCTGTTGGTCTCCTTTGTGTCCCTGTATCCACATCTCCCTCTGTTTCCCTGATAAAGATATGAGCCAAGGGCTTTAGGGCCATCACCTTAATCCATGATGACCCTATCTTAACTTGGTTACGTGAGCAACAACCCTGTTTCCAAAGAAGGTCACATTCAGGAGTACCGGGGCTTAGGACTTGTACATGTCTTTTGGGTGGGGGGAGCGACACAGTTCAACCCACTACAGGAAACAAAGATGTGGAGTACAACTTCCGAGTTTCTATCAGGAGTCATTTGCCCAGTGGAAGTGCTCAACTCCTACACTGGGAAGATTTGAGAAGCAGGTGTGAGTCCAGTGGAGGGCATGCTATGTTTTGGATACCAATGAGCGCAGATCGCCAATCGGTGGTTGATACTAAGGTATTAAGCAAAGAAGAGAAGTCTGGGCTAGAAATTTATATTTAAACTCAATGAAGCCTGTGAGATTATGTAAGGAGAGAGATTATAATGCAATGTTATGCAGCAAAAGAGTATTTTCAGCAAATTGTAATTCCATCAGAAAACATGCCTGTTGAGTGAAAGGAGAAATGTGCAGAATGTATATATGATATGCGCCCAATTATGTTCTATATAAAACATATGTGATGCAAATATGCGAGCAAATTAATTTCGATATATATAAGAAGAAAGGAAATTGGCAAATATTGATAGTGTCTCTCTCGCAGCCACTTTTGTTTTCTTCCTTATGCTTTTCGGAATTTTCTAAATTTTTTTACATTTGGGTATGCTTTTTCTTTAGTTTTTTTTTTTTTTAAAGAGACAGGGTCTTGCTCTGTCACCCAGGCTGGGGTGCAGTGGCGTGATCGTAACTCACTGCAGCCTTGAACTTCTGGGCTCCAGTGATTCTTCCGCCTCAGCTTTCTGAGTAGCTGGGACTGCAGGAACATCCCAACCACACCTGGCTAAAATTTTTTTTATTTATTTTTTTATTTTTTATTTTATTTTTTATTTTTTTGAGACAGAGTTTCACTCTCTTGCCCAGGCTAGAGTGAGTGCCGTGGCGTCAGCCTAGCTCACAGCAACCTCAAACTCCTGGGCTCAAGCAATCCTCCTGCCTCAGCCTCCCAGGTAGCTGGGACTACAGGCATGCGCCACCATGCCCGGCTAATTTTTTTTCTATATATTTGTAGTTGTCCAATTAATTTCTTTCTGTTTATAGTAGAGACGGGGTCTCGCTCTTGCTCAGGCTGGTTTCGAACTCCTGACCTTGAGCGATCCGCCTGTCCTGGCCTCCCAGAGTGCTAGGATTACAGGCGTGAGCCACCGCGCCCGGCTTAAAATTTTTTTTAAAAGACAAGCTGTATTCAGAAATTTCGTGTGACTTCAATATGGAATGTGGAGAAGGAATACTAAAAAAAAAAAAAAAAAATGAAGGTAAATAGTAGTTATTGCCAAACAAAGCAACTTACTTTTCATACTGTATACAACAGGGAATTCTTAAGGCCTTGAAAATGTGGAAATGGACTGATTGTATCGTGGAATTTGGTTATGGCTATTTTCCTGACTGAAGAAGTAATACATCCTCATTATAGAAAAAAACGAACCTATAGGAAATTACAGGTCCACCGTTAACGTTTTTTAGTACTTTCTCCCAATACTCTTTCTGAGCCTATTTTGCACAGATTCGATCAAATTTTAAACAGCTTCCTTTATAAAATTTACCATAATATGAAAAATCTTTCACTTGAATTTTTAAATCCCTCAGAGCACAACTTGACTAATAACTGGCTATACCATGGAGATAACATCATGTACTTACCTAGCCCCCTATGTTTGCACACACTTCTCATTTTCATTTTTAAATAAATTATAAATACTGCGATAAACACCTTTGTCCATATATTTCTATCCGAACATTCATTGAGCACCAAGTATGAGAAGGCACTGCAGTAAATGTTAAGAAAACAAAGGCGATTGAAATAAGGTCCCTGCCCTCTTGTTAAAGTAAAAAAAAAAAAAGACCTAGATGGAAGTCGTTCCAACACAAAATGGTATAGAAAGTAGCTGTGTCTGTGTCCATCTCTCCTTTAGAATCCTTCCTTGCTCTTAATGAGCTCAGAGCTTAACAGAGGAACAGAAAATACGCAGTCACTTTCAGGGCAATGCAGTAACCGCTGAGAGAGGAATGCACACAGTCTGGGCTCCTAATGAGAGGGTGACAGCGAGGCAGCCCTGGCTGCAGTAGAAACCAGAAGCAGAGAACCAGTCCTGGGCTACTGTCCTTGTCTAGGCTGCAGGTGATGAGGGGCTGGAATGGAGGGTGGAGGGGGATCTGAAAGGGGAAAGAAGCTTTTTCAAAGCAAGAACTGAAAGAGCAACACACATGGGGAGCTTCTCGCTAGCTAGTTTCTGTATGCAGCCCTGGGCCCCCCAGCTAGGCCATCTGCACCTTCCCGGCAGGAGCTCCGTGTCCATATTCTAGTGCACATTTAGTACTATTAGACAGTTGGTTGCAATAACAGGTGTGATGACTAGATAAAATAGAAAGAGAAATGTAAAAAAAAAAAAAAAAAAGGAGGCATGGGTAAATGTAAAAAAAAAATGAGTTAGAAGGTGACCTATTATTTCACTGGGGTGCCTCTCAGAGGTGAGAAAATCACACTGCCTCCTGTTGCCACCTGGCACTTGGTGTGCAATAATAGCGTCTGCCCAGTAGAGGGAACTCTCTGCATGTTTAAGTCTTAATGTTGTGCTGAGCCGAGCTGGAGGAATGTTTTCTTAGCCAGGTGTTACAGTTCAATCCCATTGTCTCAGACTCCCGAGTGCTGGTTTCCCTGGTGCTGGCGTTATTCGGCTAACTCTATCGCTAGCTCTGCTAACTCTAACCAGCCACCCTCAACCTTCTTGATCTTGCAACCACAGATGCTGAGGCACGCTGCCAGCCAGCTGCAAGTTCTCAAGGGCCCTCTGAAGCTCTCTCTCTCCGTCAGATAATGGAGCTTTCTGGAATCATGAGTTAACATTCATCTGCTTTGCAAACCATTTTATCTTTAGTACCTAGGCAGGATCCTAGCACATATTGAACATGCAATAAATATTGTTGCATGAACGACTGAACCCCGACAGGCCTGAAAGGCTTTGGTGACCAGATGTCTTGATAAGAACAATGATCTCTCTTTGGTTCCTGAAGTTTTGTCCCTCAAGTCAAGACTTCCCACAGGAATCACTCTACAGTTCATGCTGCCCTTGACAAAGGGTAAATTTCCTCTTTGCACCGTCATTTCCCCAACTCTTGGGATTTACAACTCTGCCTGTTTCAAGCACTAGGGCAATATGAACAAAGAAAACCATTGAGGGTGCATTATGTTCCCACGATATGGGAGGTGTTTTTATAGTGCAGAAGGCAGGTCGTTAGTAAAATCATCTAGATTTTTTTTTTTTCAAAATACAAACGTCTGTCAGAACTCAATATATTATTTAGGGCCTCTGAGGCTCATTCTCTTTGTCTTTGAAACAGGAGTACTTATGTCACAGAGATGCTGAAAGGATCGAATGAAATAAAGAAACAAGAGCTCTTTGTAAGTTGTAAATGATCATGCAATTGAAAAAGATTATTATAGAGAAATAACAGAACATTTTTTAATTTAAAAATGATTTTAAAAAAATAATTTTGGCCCTAAAATTGACTCAGTATGTATTATAGCATGTGTCAGAATATTTCTCTTTTCTAACCCTACAAGCCATTGCCAAGCTCCGGAAGGTTTTTCTAACCTTTTTTTCCCCCAGCTGATGTACACCCAGCAGTCGCTATTACAACATGCACTGACATTTTATCTCTGAGTAGACAGGAGTATCCGTCTCTTACCACTGTTTCATTCAGTTATTTCACATCATCATAAACCCCTCTTGTTTTCCTTTGACAATATTTGCTACTAATAAGGTGTTAAAGTGTATGGAGATACTTTCATAGCAGGCCTTTGAAGGTCCTTTCATGATACAATTTCAGACTTCACCAATAAGCCAGGCAAGAGCTGTTTCCGAGTAAGGATCTGCCCACAAACCACGCCATCTGGGGATATAGCAAGTCACATGCAGAGTCGCCAGCTTGAAGAAGTTTTGAATAGGGCAGACTTACCGCTGAGCCCACAGGCTGGCTTTGTCTTGAATGAGCCGATTAGATTTAATTTTGAGACATGCAATTAACATAGAAATTAATGAAAGCAAGCACCGCAAATGCTCGCATATATCATACGGGTTTTTATTTCTACATTGTGTGGCTGTGCCCAGGGAACTTTTTTGACCTGAGCTTTTCTCAGTGACAGATCAATAAAATTCTGGAAACAACGGAGGTGAAATGAGAAGACAGAAGGTAGCTGGTTACCGTCTGAAATGTGAGCCGTCAAGAGAAAGCTTAGCGTGAATGGAGTGGGCCAAGCAGCCAATGAAGGGAAGCTCGCTCCTTACCTGCTTGACATAGTCCCACAGTGAAACTCGTGGCCTCCTCATCTCAGATACCAAAGCGTGCTACTTATGCTCTAGCTACAAGGAGGAAAGAACTCATGAATGATTAAAGATTTATGTAGGTTGGTGCTATAGACTGAATGTTTGCATTCCCCCAAAATTCATATGTGGAAATCCTAATTCCCAATGGGTTGCTTTTAGGAGGTGGGAACTTGGGAAGTGATTAGATCCTAACAGTGGAGCCCTCATGAGTGGGATTAGTCTTTGCATAAAGGAGACCTCAGAGCAGATCCTTCTCCCCTTCCGCTATGTGAGGACGTAGTAAGAAGACAGCTGTCTGTGACCAGTAAGCAGACCCTCACCAGGGGCTTTGATCTTGGACCTCCCAGACTCCAGAACTGTGAGAAATCAATTTCTGTTGTTTATAAGCCACCTATAGTTTATGGTATTTTGTTGTACCAGCCCAAATGAACTGAGACAGTTGGAGTAGGACAGAGAAGATGAGGTTAAAAGGTATTTGTTATCAATTATGTTGAGACTTTGGTCTCCTCAAAGTTTGGAGATACTTGGGGTTTTGGTTTGTTTTTTTTTTTCTTTTAATTGGAGAAATACATTTCATCAGGGCCATCCAACTTTCCAACGTTATAATTAAAGAGAATAAATCCATTTGGAAAGCAGAATAAACTCCGTCCTTGAAATCTAATTAAGTCTGCTATTAAAATTGAGACATAATACAGGCGTATAAATAAGATCCAATTCAATTTCAAGAAATAATCAGCGATAAAATAAAAGGCTACAACTCTACTGAATGAATTGGCAAGATTAAAATGCAAGTGGTTCCATTTTATATTAAGACACATTTATTTAGAGCCATGGTGAAGATCAAGGGCATCTCCCTCCTCCAGTTAGAAGGGAACCCCAGAGGGTCAAGAGATGTCTCATCTACTATGTATCTTCTACAGCTCCCAGTACAATTATTCCCAATATAGGCTATACATTAAAATTTCCTGGTGAACTTTAAAAAAATAAAAAATAAAAACTCTGTCCAGGCCCCATCCAACTGTGCCTATAAGGGCAAGGCATGGGCATTTTTTTTTAGAGTTTTCTACATGATTTCTCCATTTCTTAAAACAGCTATTCAGCTATTTTCTCAGCTGACTTTCAGGTAAACAGCGGGTGGTGGAAGAATCGTGTCTTAGAGTCAGGAAATTTGAATTCTAGTTTTAGGTCGAATTTTAAGAGCAAAGTGACTTTTAGAAGTCCAGAACTTTGCTTTGCCCATTTCCTTATCTGCGGAATTACAAGGTTGGACTGAATAATAATAGTAAGACCCCCTCCAGCTCTCAATTGTCAATATTCTATTCAATAAGTCAGGCTTTTTACAAATTCAGATTTACCTTTAATGAGTCTGAATTAAAAGAATGTGAACTAGAGCTTGAGCTCCCTAGAGCTGAGACAACATTACTCAAGGTTCATCTCCAGCTCTTCCCACAGTGCCTGGCACAGAGCTAATTCAATAAATGTTTGATAGATGAAGGCTTTCCATAAATCTGATATTTATAGCATCAAAAACAAAAAAACTGAGAAAGAAAGCCTGGATCTTTCCTTTCATCACAAATGGGTGAACTGGCATCGGAGCCTGCGCTCGCGGGTGTCTCTAGCTGGAGGTGCACAGCAGGTGAATGTGTCTTCCGTACACTTCCGCCCGTCTCTTACCCCACCAGATCTTGCGCGCCCCACAGGGCAACTTCGAAGACAGACAAAAGTGACGTGTGAAATAAACAAAGTCCCATTTCCAGAATTAGGAGGCAAGCATTTGGATTCCTAAATCAACTGTTTTCTAGGTGAATAATCTTCAACAAGTCATTTAACTTTTCCATTTGTGCATGCGTGAACTGAGCCCAAAGGATCTCAAACCTATTTTGTTTTTTTTTCTTAGTGCCGTGAGCCTGTGATTTTGGAAACAGGCAACACAAAGCTAACCGCATCCTCCTTGTAATCCAAAAATTTTATGTCTGGCAGCGTTCTATGGGGATCATAGACATAAATGGACAAGCCATGCTAAATCAAAAAGAGGGTTTTTTTCCCAAAAAAAAAAAAAACACAATAAACTCAGCTGATGTAGAAGAACATCAAGAAGTGACCATCAGGCTCTTTTTTGTGTGAGGACACTACAAGTTGTCATTCTTTGTCCTTGTTGACACAGATGCTGTGGATGGACTGCAGGACACAGTGTGCTGGTCCCAAATCTGCCTTGATGCTGAGGACATCTCTTTTAGTGAAGTCTAGGAAGAAATCTTATCTATAAGACAGGACTGGACCACAGATTTGGTATGAGGAAAAAATAGGCAGTGAAGTATCCAATATGATACTCAGATTTCAAGCAAAGGTGATTAGAAAAATGATGGTGACACTAACAGAGCAGGAAAGAGGGGCGAGGGAAGACAAAGAATTTAGTCTCAGGTATTCGAGTGTTTGTGGTCAGCAGATCATCCTGGAGGTGTTTCAAGCAGTCGAAGCCCAAAATTAAGTACTGAGGGTCCATTTATTTATACAGATGTAAAAACTCTTTTACAACTTAATGCCTTTAATTTACTGTATTAAGCAATAAAAGTAGGCTTTGAACAGTTTAATAGTGTAGGCTCCAGAATACATAGCAAGCTATGTGCGCTCTGTACATCCAGATCTATCCAGGTTTATATAGGTCTTTATCTGACCCGCGTCGGCCCCCTCATTTCTCTCACTGAGCTCCCTAACCCTTGGATCACCTAGAAGAGGAAAGGTCAAGGTGAACAAGTCTTGTTGCATTCGGGGTTCATGCAAATCAAGTGATTATTAGGCTTATCCTGCTCTGGGAATTCTCAGATGATCTCCGAGCCCAGTGACCTTTAGGAGAATGGCACCGTCTTGTAACAAGAGAAGCGGACTATGAAAGGCTGCATCACAAGATTTTCAAAACAGAACTGGCAATGTGGGCGTTGTGGCCGAATTACACTGAAGCATATCACCCCAGCAGGTGCAGGGTATTTCTACCTACTGGCTTCACACAGAGACAGTAGAAGTAGAAAGGAAAAAAGACTTCAGAGAGGGAGGAACCCACGTTCTCCAATAAATGAATGAGTGAAGGTAGCAATTCACAAGCCAGGGAAAATCCCCACTCACCCCTTCCCAGCCCACCCTGCCCCCAACACACACCCTCGCCTATCTGATCATGTCAGTTGATCCAGATAACAGGACTTAGCAGGGGGCTGAGGCTCTAGGCATACAGAAAGGCACCAGGAAAACACAACCTGTGTTTTATTTTTGTCATGCTAACTCTAGAGTACTACCCAGGTTGGTGTGACCTGAGTTTTCTTGCAACGTGTGTGCAAGAAAGAACATGTGCTCCAATTCCAGCTGTGACACACTTCTTAGAACCTTAGTTTTCTAATCCGCAACGTGAGAACCATACTTACCTTATTTTGGAGGATTACAGTGAATCTACGTAAAGTATCCCCAACACCGCTGACCTTCCTGTATGACTGCCGCCAGCTACAAAGAACTCTACCTGATGATGTTGCAATGCTTGTCTCCACTGTAGTTTCTCCAGAATAGAGGCTGGGCCTTGTTTTGTTTCTAATTTTGCAGTGAACCACAATGTCTGGCACATTGCAGGAGAAAATGGGATAACAGTTGCTCCAAACTGTAGGAGGGCTCTATACTTAGTTGCTGTTATGTTCTGACAAGCCTTCATTCATAATCACAAACTGGTCTAAAAATACTCAGATCTGTGATGGACACATTTCTAGCCCGACACCTTGGGGTCTACTGGAAAAACCCACAACTCCAACATCTTAATCATTGTAGGACCCCAGTGAATGGTAACTGACTAGTTGATTAAATGAATGAACACACAAGTAAACATAATTCCGTGACGCAGTTTATCAAGATGAAATTGACAAAAAAAATCATTTGGGACATGATTTAAGCAATAATGTGTCTCAGATTACAAATAACCATGGGTTAAGGAGATCTTTATTCTAGTGACCTAATTGGTACCAGGCAAAGAAGGGGCCCGGACACTAGAATAATTAAGGAAATCCGTAATTGTAAGAACTACAGGTTATCCCAAAATACAGTGAAAAATTACCAAAAGTGGAACCAGAGGAACAGTACACTAGAGGAAATAATTCTCTTATAAGAGAATTATTTTAAACTCGATGGAAAAGAACGGGATGAGTGACAACTTCAGTGTTCCTGGATCTTTCATTGGATTCTGCTTCTCTACACTGATTTTTAATGAGGTGTTTAGCATTACCCCAAAAGATACTCCTATATTTTTAGTAGCCTTTTATTCACCCAGTTAAGAAAATACTTCATTTTAATTCAAATGGGGACTGTCCTATTGATAGTTTTCTAGAGCAATCTAATTTCTATCTACCCAGAACCATTTTGTTGACATTGTGCCTAGATTCGATTAATCTCTCAAAAAACCTTTTCCATCTTCAGACTCTACCATCTTCCATCAGTTGGAGCAGCATAAATCAGGAGCTAACAAAAAGTAGGGCCTAGGAGTGGATTCCAGCCATCCTCACTGATATTTCAAAATACTGTGTCAACCTTCCCTGCCCCACTCCCGCCAAGGTGAAGTTAAAACACTTTCACAAATGGGGCTCACAAAGGCATTGTCGCTGGCAACGAATCTGGGTGCTTCTAAATCACTTTGGAAATACACAATGTGATGTAAATGCTTAATTAAAAATTACATGTGACACAGTTGCTATTTTTACCACCTGTCTAACAAGAACCTACGCAAGTTTTTCTAAAATAACTGAGTTAGAAGCCAAGAAGAAATCAATCAAGACATCGAATGCTGTGTTTGGATTTCAGAGGCAATGCGTGATTTGAACCCATTGCAACTATCCTTGCCACCCACCCAGGAATGGAGCAGATTCCTCAAAGGAAACCACTAGTTTGTAAGGCCTCCCTTCTTAGACTTCCTCTGAAAGCAGAGGTTCAGGCTCCCCCCACAACTGCCCCCAAAAAATATCATCAGCAATCACCAAAGGACTTTCTTCCCTTTTCTCCTCCTCTATGCAAATCAGCTTAAAGAAGATACGTGTGGTTTGGGGGGTTTTTTTATTTTTTTTTTGAGAGAATCTCGCTATGTTGCCCTGGCCATAGTGCAGTGGTGTCATCATAGCTCTCTGCAACCTCAAACTCCCAGGTTCAAGTGATCCTCCTGCCTCAGCCTCCAGAATAGCTGGGACTACAGGCTGGTGCCACCACACCTGGCTAATTTTTTCTATTTTTAGTAGAGACAGGGTCTCGCTCTTGCTCAGGCTGGTCTCGACCCCTTGACCTCAAGCAATCCTCCTGCCTCAGCCTTCCAGAGTGCTAGGATTACAGGCATGAGCCACTGCACCAGGCTAATGCATGATTTTAACGGAAGGTCAGCAGTAAGAGAAAATCAAAAGGGCAATCGATGAAATTGATGGGTGCTTATAACACCCAGCATGTGGCATATCTAACACCAAAAGGCAAGAGAATCCAAAAGGTCACAATCAACTGTTTTCTGCATATTGATTGGAAAAGATCAATTACTTTCAGTTTACCACCTGGTCACTACCCATTAATTGGACATTAACAATATAACATTGTAACATACGACACACTAAAATGTATAATCATCCCCGTCGTTGTTCTCAGTTAAAATGTACTTTATAAAGGGGATGTGGTTGTATACAGTCTTCATAAATATGCGGGATAAGCAGAAACAAGGAGAGAAGCCAAGAATTCCATTGCCACCAGTTACCATTAGTGCAAGCCACATACTGAAGGGCCATGATCCCTGGCTCCTGCCAACTTGTTTTTTGACTTTGCTTGACCTTACACTCTTCTGCGGGAATGAGTTCCCAGGTGAGGGTCATGGCAAAGTCTGACCAGGAGATTAGGAGGCCAAAATCCAAACTTAAGCAAACCTAACCAAGTTGTCAATACAAAGCAAGGACAAGACAAAGGTCAAAACTCTCTGTTTCCTCTGAGTCTGAGAAATCATAGCTCTGGCACTGTCTGAGTTTGTTTAATTCGATATGTCTATTTATAAAGTACGTATATGACTTGCTATTGTTCTGCACACCGATGGGGGGGAAGGAAGCGGGGGAGGTTCCAATAGCATTAAGACGAGATCTTTGCCTTTAAAGAGCCTAAAGTTCCATCGCAGGAACAAGATTTATTTGCATGTACAACATAAAACAACAGGAGCTGCGGTAATCACTAAATCATGTGATACCAACTATGGTACTAGAGGAACTCACAGCAGAGGAGACGGGGGCAGTGAAGTCTTCCTAAGGAGGTGGAAATGGGGCTATGGTCTGGTGGGTAGAACTTGGGTAGGAGATGAGTACTTGGTGAAGCATTCAGGAGGGACACGATGCTGTAATATCAGAATTCTAAGCACAGTACTCTCTTGGCCCAGTCAATTCATTAAAATCTCATTTTTTTGAACCCAGGTGTGGCAGACAGCACCTTGCTTTGGCATCGTGTAAATAGATGTATTTCCAACCTCAGCTCTGCCATGATGAGCCCTTTGAACTTGGCTAAATCGTGAAACATCTTTAGAGCTTTTTTTTTTTTAATGTGTGAAATAGCATTCACTAGTAGGACTACTGAGATAATAAAACAAGGTGTGTACCCTGCTAACCCACAGAATTTCAAGTAGCATTGTTAGTTTACTTTCATCTTGGGAGCACATGAACAGTCACAGCTGTAGGAGAGATTGTTATTTGTCCACCAAAACCTCTTCTCTCCTCCTCTCATAGCAAGAGGGTTGCAGCAGGGCCCGGGCTGCCCAGCCAGAGATGCACTACCCGCTCCCCCGGCAGCTACCTGATCTCTGTGGCTTTGTTCCTGCCACTGGCAGATAAACAGAAGTGACCTGTGTCTCCTCCAGGTCCGAGGTGGGCAAGAACCTGTGTGCTTTTTCCTCTTCCTGTGCATTGGAGCATGGATTTGTATGAAACCGAATTCTACCCATGCAGATGAGGTCCTTGTCTTATCATATGGAAAAGAAACAAGCTACAGGGAACCTAGAACCCCAAAATGATAGCATAGCAAACAGGCCACCTACTCCCCAGAATCAGTACAGTAAAAAATAAGGTTCTTTGAGGCACTGTAATATTGTCAGAATCCCAGCTTTTGGCACCAAAGCTGTCAGGGTGGGAGTGCGCCCTCAGTTCTTGGTGTGCTCTTGGTGGAGAGAGACAGACCTACACACTCACTGATCAACCCACTCACTTTCCACTGATTTCTCAGATTGTTTCCTTTTATTAGCCCAGCCCAGGGGCGGGCTCTTGGGAGGTGTAGGATGTTATCAAATGATCAACTGGTGTCCTCAAAGTTCCATCTGTGCATATGAGCTCCCTCTAAGAAAGCCCAACTGGGAGGGGGGTGAACCTCAACACAGATTCAAACTAATGGCATATTAATTACCCTTAGGTTACTCTGGGTCACTTTCTAAATCCTATTGTGTCTGGGCTGGGGAATTTCTAGGTTGGTAAAGCATGCCCTCCTCCTCAGGGGTAGCAGTTACTCAGGGTAGGATTAAGGGTGGGGCAACACCAAAACGGAGTGCCCGCCCTTGTCCTTCTTCCCAGGTGGAGCAATTGTTCAAAACAGCACCAAAGCAGGGAACTCTTGTCCCAAGACAAGCTGGAGATCCTAACAATCTACCTAACAATATTGGGTCTCCAGTTACATCAGCTTACACCAACTAATGCAAGATCTCATTTATTCTCTGAGAAAGTCATCTTGTTTAGGTAGAGTAAATGTTATTCCCATTCGGCAGGTTAGCAAACTAAAAGCCAAGGGAAGTTCAAGGTCACCCGACCAGCTGGGGCTGCCCTGTTCACTGAGTCCCAGAGCCTTAGATAACTTTGTGACCTCTCATTCCAGACGTGAGCAGAAGAACCGTTTAGATGAAGGTGCTGATGAAAGTTTGACAGGGTTGAATTTTATATTTCAAATATAGAATCATGAACCTAGGTTTTAAATTAGGCTGCACATCACAAGTGGTTTTCATAATTACTGCTATTACGCATTTGTTGCCGCTGTAAAATTTCAAGGAGCACTGAAAGATGTAATTGCAACCACACCGTTCTAGAATCCAGGGCAGAAATGTTTGGCATTGGGGGTAATTTACACCCATAATGTAATTAAATAGGAGGTAATTTGCATTCACATTTGCATATTACAGTATTTCTTCTGATTATAAAAATTAAAAGAAAAAAACCTCTGTCAAGTACAGGAGGTTTCTGACAATTAGTATTTCAGACAAATGACATTGGAAAAGACTTTCTAATCCTTTTTTGGAGCCCTATCAGTTTGCCAAGAAAATAATAAGCTGTCAGATATTTTAACATAAAACATGCCATGATAAATAACTGTTTTCCCCTCCTCACTATTTTTGCTAAATATATTTATAATTTCTCTCTGATTCTCACCTGTTGATAGGATCTGCCTGTAAATAAAAGATTCGAAAGGCATAAACCTAAGCATTCAAAATGAGTAAGAATCTAAGTATTATATTAGCAAAAACATTAGGATTTAGGGTTATCAAAAAATACATAGATTACACCAAACACTTGTTGTGGTATCATCAGTATCTATATTGGTGAAACTTTGCCAGCTGTATCATTGGTGGCACTGAGATAAAAGATTTCATCTGTATTTGAGGTTGAATGCAGATTCACAAAGTTACATGTTCTGTTTATTATAAATCAATATGGAGCACACACAAGAGAAGGAATGGAAATCAAAAACAAAACAAAAAAAATAGGTAGAGTCATCTGCCCTGTAATGATCCATTACAAGAGCTACCTGCAACCTGGCGACTTTCTTTTTCATTATGTCTGTAGGCAAGAAACTTTTGGGAGGAAAGGTAGGGGGCGTCCTGTTCACATAGCCATATGGAAAAATAAATTTTTCTGTTGTCTTGACATAGAACTACTTGCCTGAAATCAAGTCCCCAGCAACATTCAGACTGAATAAGTTTGCAATCATCTCTGCTCTAACATGTTTATTGCCGACCTGGTGAGCAAAAGCACATCAATTTGCCAAGAATAAAAGAGAAGTATCTCTTTTACCCTAGGCAAATTCTTTTCTCTCTTACACGTCGTTAAACTCTTCATGAAAGGGCTGTATGGTATACTTCTTTTTAACCTTTCATAGTACTCAGTGAAAACCTACCACATGCCCAGAGCTGTACCAACCAGTATGGAGGTGAGGTTCATGAACACTATAACAATATTAGTAGTAATAATAATAACTACTCACTTGCACTTCTTTAAGCACCTTGTGCTTGCCCTCACCTGCCCTTCTTCCCTCGGCAATCCCTACTTAAGCCTTAAAACTCACCTCAAGTGCCACCTGCTTCAGAAAGCTCTCCCCTAGGGTCGCTCACCCTTATCACCAGTTGGTGCTGTTGTCCATCCTCTGTGCTCCCATGACACAATTTGTTTGCCTCTAGCTGTGTTGGAGACAGCTCCCCCACGGTAACTAAGTCTTCATCTGCCTGTCCATCCCAGCTAGGATCCTGCTTTTCATGTGTTTCCCCATCATCCAGCACAGTGCCTGATATTAAAGAGACTGAGTGTTTGTTGAATGAAAGTTTTAAGGAAAAAAGGCAGAACTTCACTTACTCATTCATTTAATAGGCACTCACTATCAGCAAAACATCCTGGGATATACAAATACAGATAAGACTTGGCGCTTGCTGGCAACAATTTTACGGTTAGCCAGGGTGTTGCGACATTATCGAAATGACCAGCAGGTGGTAGTATCCCACTAGACCACAAACAATAAGCTTCAGGAACTGAGAGGGGGAATGCATACCTGGAAAACACGGGAAAGGATTTGGATAAGTGGAGGTTTCCTAGCACCAGGGCATGGAAGCATAAACAAGACTGGTAGACCACGAGCAGAGGGATCTCGCTTATGTGATGTGAGTCCTCCATAAACGCCTAGTGGCTTGGTCACGACATCAGCCTACCTTGTGCAGGAAAGCACACAGGTGTTAGGAGCTCACAAGAGGACATCAAGTTTGCAAGGTCTATGGAGCACGACAGAAGGAAGGGGCCACAGATACTACCAGGAAGCAGGAGAAAGCGTAACAAATCGTATTAAATGAGTCACAGGGGCTAAGGAAGGATTGTCTTCATCAGGCATCGAGTTCCTAATAATTTTATGTAATTGAAATCCAGAAGCTGATTGCTACTGTGACTAATACAGGATAGATGTTGTTTCTTTTCAAGGTCAACTTTTGCTGGGGGAAAATGAGAAACGGTTCTCTTCCTTGACCCTGATAAAGCAGAAACCGAAGCAGATTTACACAAATGGAAGTAAGGGCGAGTCAGAGCATTTGTCCCATAAATAACAAAAATGGATTAAGGCTGACGGGTCTCCAGGCAACCTATGTAAGTACAGTCCCATAACCCTGATTTTGGTGTATAAAATAGATGATCAAGAGATTCACTTAAAATTATTCATGGCTGGCTCTTCACTGTTTTAATAGATTTAAAAAGCTGCTTCCTTGCCAACCGTCCCATTGTAAATTTTCACTGATGAAGATCGTGGCCCAAGCTGTTTCTTCTGCCAAGATTCAAATGCGTATTACTGAATCTCTCAAAGTAGACTTAAAGAGTTCGACATCTACAAAAAAAAAAAATTATAAATACATAATTAAAAGATGGTCTTTTGAATTTAAACGTGTATGAGTGTATAGATGTATTAGCAAATAAGCGATATGATGATAAATTAATGTATAGTACAAATCAAAATCTCCTAAAAACCAACCCAAAGGTGCATGTAAATTTAAATGATAAATAGATACCAGGTCAAAAAAAAAAATAGATACAAGATTAGGAGTATTATCCATGGACTAGAATAAATGAATTAGATATATTTCAAATTACCTAGAGAATTAATTTAGAATGAAATATAACAAAGACAAGTAATTCAAAGTTTTCGTTTTTAATGCCTTTAATAAAGTCACAAACCAAGAAATGATGTTCATCTGAGAAAACAGGAAGACGTTTTATTTTTATATAAACAGAAAAAAGCAGCAAAAGTATGCATAGTTGTGCCTTGGGTCTTTCTAACCTGACCTAACAGTGAAACAATTAGCTTTTAAATGAGATTTTTAAGATGGACTGCATGGTCTGCTGCCAGCTGCGGTGAAGATCATCCCTCTCAAATTCCCGTCTTCACTCCACCACCTCCCAGCTGTGTGTGGTACTTAACCTCTCTGTGCCTCTCTGCTCACTTACTTTTTCTACAGAATGGTGATGATAATAGTGTCATCTCAAACGGTTGTTGTGATGATTAAATGAGATAATGTAGTGAAGTCTTGGCACAGTGCCAGCACATAGTAAGCACTTCGTAAATACCAGTTACTGTTGTCAATAGGGCTATGATTTGTCTCCTTTTAATTTTTTTTCTTCATGCCCATTGAGACTAGTTTGATACCCTAATAAAGGAATTTTTCTTTTAATGTTAGCACTGGTGTCAGAAGATCTAGTTCTTGCCCAGGCTCTACCACTTACCAGATGTGTAACCCTGGACAATCAATTAAATCAATCAATTAATCAATTTAATCAGCTATAAAATGGGGATAATAATTTGTGCTCTACCTTGGTTATTCCTGGTGCTCAAGCCAGATGAGATAACACTGTTTTGTTTTGCTTCGTTGATGTAAAGCATTGTTCACGTGTAAAAATATGACGGTGGTGATGATGATGATGATGATGGCTTTAGGATTCAGGGTACAATTAAGCATAAAATAAATACAGTATTCAGGCCTGACGGGGCCAGATTGTAAATTACCACCTCTGGCTGTCACAGCAACACCCTCAACTTCATGATGACTTTCCTCTCAATAAATAAGGGAAGAGATAGGCAGACAGAAAGAGAGAAAGAAATGAATATCAGACACAACTTGGCTTTCCTGATCCATTTTTATTATTAATTGGCATTATTATTTTATCATTCTTTAAGGGGTCTTTAAAAATCTTCTATTTAAAGATGAAAATGCAAGTTACATGCCTAGCTAAAGCACAGATCTCATGGCAAAGAGGACTGTGTTCTTCCCCTAAAGATAGAATATTACTTATTCAGCTATATTAGTTTTACAAAACAAGGCAAGGAGCTATAGAGACAGAAAGATCCCACCTATATAGCAATTAAAGAGAAAAAGACTAGGAGAAAATACTTAAGTTATTGTTTCTCTGCATTTTTTAAATTTCTACACTGTATATATTAATTTTAACCAAAAAGTGAGTGAAATATTCTAAAATATATGATGTTCTCGGCAATCTAAGTGACGAGAGAGCTATGACGGTGAGCCCATTTTCAGAGGATTATGAAAGAATATTGCTTTATAGAATTGCAGAGATGGTAAAAAAAAATAACCCAGTCCTGGGACTGATGAGACTTAATTATTAGGTAAGACTTCCTTTTGATTTTCTATTCCCGGGTTTAGTTCTTTTCAGAAATTTGGTCCAAAGATTATTGATCGGCTATATTTTACAGAGCTCATTTTAATTAAGAGTTTCTAATAAAAGAATCATGTCTCTTGCTAAGTCAGGCCTTGGTAAGCTTAGGATAAAATAGGCTATAAATATTCCATAGCTGCACTGGTGCAAAGTTACGTGCAATGCAGGGTTTTAAAAATTCAAGTGCATATCATCAAGATCTGGTACTTTTTAGGTAACGCCAATGTGTTCAATTAAAAGCATGCTGACAATTAATATAGCAGTGCTGTTTTATTATGCATTACTCAACTTCATTTTTGAATCACCCCTCTACTAAATACTTTTTTAAAATTCCAATTCTTCCTCCTCTGGCTTTCATAGAACTGGTTCATGGTGGCAGGGTGAAGGCATTACACAGCAAAAAAATCAGCAAGCCATGTTAAAGCTGAAAACTAAATCCTTCCCCATAAAACATAAAATTTCCAGATACAGAATTTCAAAACTGATTAGGTTAATATTTGAAATAATATAAAAATTAAATGTTTTAAGTTTTTTTTAATATTTCAATGAACTTCATAAAAACAGTAACTGACAGAAATATAAGGCAGTATTCAATGGATAAAATAATTTGGCAAGGGAAACAAACACCATTTCAGTAGTTTAATGTCAGAAAAGGGAAACTGTGGTCCAGATGGATTTGTTTTAATCAGAGACAATAGGAATATAAACATGCATGTCCTAATTTTCCTGATAAAGAAATAGCCTTTCTCCCCTGAGGATATTTTTATTTTGCAAAAAACCCAAAAGTCAAAGTTGCTTTTAAAGTTTGACATCCTGAGGCTTAAGCAGACATAAGTACTATATTTTTGTATTTACTTGGGGTTCCTGCTCCGGCAGACTAATTCCCTAGCTTCCTGCATCAACAACCCCTTAAATAATTACCAAAGCACAGGTTATAAATAATTATTCATCATGAGTTCTAGAATCAGATCCCAGGCAAAAGGTTCAAGACATCACAGCAGGTTGAGAGAAAGAACAGATTATCTAATCATGGACAGATTCAGCCTACCAATTTGACAGTGGCATCTTCCATCTGGAGTATCTTGCTAGCTGTCGAGTTCCCACATCCCATTCTCCTTGCATTTTTATGTATCAAAAAATATACATTCTTTAAAAGAAGAATAGTAAGGAAATGGGGGAAAGGGAGAAAATGTCCAGCTCCTTATTTTTTGATCTTTATTTTCTGGCCCAATAAATACACCCATTATGCAAAGGATATATTTCTCATTATTATTAGATGAGACCCTAAAAAATCCTCACGGTAGCTATCTCTTAAGTACTAAGTTAACATTTGCACGTTCCCTATTGAAGGAACATACAGATTGGAGCATGCTCTGTATTGCTCTATAAAGTGATTCAAAACAGACTATAGCTTATGAAACAACAATCCAGTGATAATTTCATTAAAAGTGTCTTACATCTAAATCATATTTGTAACTCCCCAATTTAGAAAAAATTACAAAAGTATTATAGTCAACTCACTTCCATCAATGCAGTGTGGTAAATTCAGATAAATTGCCATGCTTGTTTTCTCTCTTGTTAATATTTTAAGACGATTCCATAGCTTTAGTGTCATTAGGGTAAAAAAAATGCAAAAACATTTCTTTCTGTGAAAAATATTAAGGTGACAAATGTTCTTCAAAACTCTGAGACAAAAAGGGAAAAACATCCGTGATAGCTTTTTGAAAAAAAGTTTTTATGCTAAATTCGCTGATGGGTATAACCTTCAAGTCACCTTTAGGAAGAGTCGTTAAAGTAAAAGAGTCTGATATGAACTAAAACATTTTGCTAAATGTGGAACTGGATCTTCATTTTTAAGTCATGGGAACTGTTTTTCCTTAATAAAGTGACTGTTACAATTCTTTGCATTATCCTGCAGTGCCCAGATTGAACAATACATCATGTGACATTGGAGTTACGATTTTAAGCTATAGGCACTAGAGTTAGCCTGAGTAATTGGCCATTATTTTGCTTGTACGCAACACTTTCCTCCTCCTGTAACCAGTTGGAAGCGGAACAGTTTCTGAGCTAGTTTAGATACAAGGCAAAACAGGCTAATTGTGAAGTTAGACATGTGTTTCCTTGTAAATGTCCCTCTGCAGAGTCATCTCATTTGCAAAGCCCTAAAGAAAGCTAACAGCAGAAGCCTGCCGGTTAACCATGTGTTCTCATTGCAGAAAGTGTTTGCAGCAAATATGCGACATGAAATCACTAAAGATTTTTATATATTTTAATACAAGCAGAAAGTAGTAAGTAGGGATGCAAAATTACTGCATAATTAGCATTTGGCCTTATCTAGATGGCATCCCACTGAGTCCAGAAAGCAGGGAGTTTTCTTTCTCTTTTCCTTTATTTATCCAAATGAAACCAGAAAATCCTGTTTTTATAGTATTCACAAGCCAATCCCCTCACTCTGTCATCTGCCTCTCCCAACAACTTGAGACATGGGATCTCCTTGCTTGAGAGATAACCCTTCCCTCAGCAAACTAGAACATCCTTCCCCCACACAGCCTGCAATGCTGCAGTTTCACATTAAAGAACCAAAAGTTAACTCCCTAAATTAACCCCTTCTATTTTAAACATTATTTCTAGTTTAATACAAATGGGCCAAGAGGATTTATAAAAACAAAAAGTAAAACTTCTAGAAACCCATGCATTTTCTGATTACATACTGATTAATATGTCATTTAATAAAAACAGAGTCTAGAGAAAGCAGGCTGCAAAAAGAAGCTATTTACGTCTGAAGTCTCTACTTTTTATAAGCAGCAGTTTCTTCTCACCCATAGCACGTATTTACCACTTGTGCCTGTGGCCTCAGCACTGTCCTTAGTTATACATTCTGTTCTTCACTTTGTCTTGCAGTATTCTGAATTTTTTTCACCCTGAATTTTACCCCCAAAGCATCATCCGAAATAAAGGGACATTTTAACAGGAGAGCACCAGACAGCAGGAAGTCTGTATAGAGTCCTCGTTTAAATAAACATGTTTAAAGATGAAGAAAATCTATTCCAATTCAATTATTTAAATCTAAAAAAGGAGAAATATGTTACATTTTAAAAGGAGGGAAAATACCTGGTTTGATTCAAGGTGGTGGTAAATCTGGCAACTTTTAAATCAATTTAAAATTAACTCAGATGCCTTTTCTATCCCTGCAGTCACACACAGGGAGTACTAAACCATCAGATGACAAGGCAATTGTCTGTGTCCAAACTTATCATAAACTATGTTCCCCTGGACTTATCATCTCAGCAGATTTCAAATTCTCCTTTCCAAGGAATATTTGACCTTCAAATTTCAGGCCCTGTATTTCTTGCTTTCCTGCATCCATCATGTGTTAGAAAACTCAAACTGGGTTACAAGTACATATTTCCCTTAACTGACTTTAATGAATTTTGGTTGTTTTCAAAACCTGCAATCTGTTACTTGTGCCAACCCTGCATTGCAGAGAAGTCTTAGCGTGCAATTCCAGCCCGGCCCCTGCAAATAGTCACTACAAACAGGTTCTTACTTATATGCGCTCAGGGAGAAGAAAGGGAAGCGAGCCCCCTGCTCCCTGCCAAGCTCACAGGCCAGGCTGGGTGACGAGCCCCCGGGGGTGGCTGGACCTCCCGCTCGCGGCCTGGGCGCTGTCCTTGTTGCTGCGGGCGCCATAGCCAGCACAAGCGCCTTACCTTGTGCCCCTGCGGAAGCCGCGGACGTCCCCCAAACGTTAAGCAGAAAGCAGCGCCACATCCCACTTTTAATACAAATAACTACCCCAGCCTGTCCTCTTTGTCCCCTTCCCAGAGCCTTCAGGCTGGCCGTTCCTCAAAGTCTTTTTTTTTTTTCTTCTAGACTCAGCTCCTCTGCGCTCCTCTCCAGCTGCTTTAAGACAAGGAGTGGGGGAAGGGGAGGAAGGCAGGGGAAGATGAGGATGGGGGAGGGAAGAGGAGGGAAGGTAGGGGGAGGGGAAGGAGGAGAAGGGAGAAGGAAAAGATTGCAAGGAAAGGATCCCAGAGGAAGGGGCTTAGAGAGAAGGGCGGGGAGAGAGGGACGAAAGAAGGCCGGAGTGGGAGGGATAAGAGCCCCAAACAAAAAGGAAGGGAAGTGATGAGGCACAGAGGACGGGTAAAGGAAAAAGTATTGGGGACAGGGCGAAAGAAGAGAACTCCGTGAGGATAAGAGTGTGCAGGGCTATGGGGGACCAGGGGGTCCGGAGCAGAGTTGCCAGCACGGCGGGAGAGTGATTAGACAAAGAAAAGGCTTGGAATGGGTGGATATTGGCACCACGGGGGTAAAATGCAACTGGAAAGTGAGAAATGGAAAGAAGGCGACTGCCGGGCGACAAGTGGTCTGGGGTGGAGAGTGCTTCGGGGTGGGGGGAGAGGCTGGGACTTCGGGCAGCAAGTCCGGGGTCCGATGCGGCGCGGCCCACGTGGAGCGGGCGCTGAATCACCGCTCAGCCGTCATCGCCTCCCCTCCTCCCCGACCGGCGCCCGCAGTCCCCGCCTCCCCGGCCGCCGCCTCCACGGGGCGGGGCCCTGGCCCGGGACCAGCGCCGCGGCTATAAACGGGCTGCGGCGGGGCCGGCAGAACGCTGTGACAGCCACACGCCCCAAGGCCTCCAAGATGAGCTACACGTTGGACTCGCTGGGCAACCCGTCCGCCTACCGGCGGGTCACCGAAACCCGCTCGAGCTTCAGCCGCCTGAGCGGCTCGCCGTCCAGCGGCTTCCGCTCGCAGTCGTGGTCCCGCGGCTCGCCCAGCACCGTGTCCTCCTCCTACAAGCGCAGCATGCTCGCCCCGCGCCTCGCCTACAGCTCGGCGATGCTCAGCTCCGCCGAGAGCAGCCTCGACTTCAGCCAGTCCTCGTCCCTGCTCAACGGCGCCTCCGGGCCGGGCGGCGACTACAAGCTGTCCCGCTCCAACGAGAAGGAGCAGCTGCAGGGGCTGAACGACCGCTTCGCCGGCTACATCGAGAAGGTGCACTACCTGGAGCAGCAGAACAAGGAGATCGAGGCGGAGATCCAGGCGCTGCGGCAGAAGCAGGCCTCGCACGCCCAGCTGGGCGACGCGTACGACCAGGAGATCCGCGAGCTGCGCGCCACGCTCGAGATGGTGAACCACGAGAAGGCTCAGGTACAGCTGGACTCGGACCACCTGGAGGAAGACATCCACCGGCTCAAGGAGCGCTTCGAGGAGGAGGCACGGCTGCGGGACGACACCGAGGCGGCCATCCGCGCGCTGCGCAAAGACATCGAGGAGGCGTCGCTGGTCAAGGTGGAGCTGGACAAGAAGGTGCAGTCGCTGCAGGATGAGGTGGCCTTCCTGCGGAGCAATCACGAAGAGGAGGTGGCCGACCTGCTGGCCCAGATCCAGGCGTCGCACATCACGGTGGAGCGCAAAGACTACCTGAAGACGGACATCTCGACGGCGCTGAAGGAGATCCGCTCCCAGCTCGAGTGCCACTCCGACCAGAACATGCACCAGGCCGAAGAGTGGTTTAAATGCCGCTACGCCAAGCTCACCGAGGCGGCCGAGCAGAACAAGGAGGCCATCCGCTCCGCCAAGGAAGAGATCGCCGAGTACCGGCGCCAGCTGCAGTCCAAGAGCATCGAGCTAGAGTCAGTGCGCGGCACCAAGGAGTCCCTGGAGCGGCAGCTCAGCGACATCGAGGAGCGCCACAACCACGACCTCAGCAGCTACCAGGTAGGAACCGCGGCTGCGCGGCCAGCCTGCGCCAGCGCCAGCGCCGCGCGCCCCCGATCCTCGGGCGCGTGCCCGGGCGCCCTCTCCGCCGCGCTCCCTGGTGGCCGCTCGCCAGTGCGCTCGCGCCACAGACCTAGAGTAGTTGTGGAAGGGTCCTCGCCCCTCTCCTCTTCCTCCACACTCCTCCCCCGCCCACCTGCCCCAGAGGCCTGAGAATTCTAACCTTTTCCAAAAAAGGGCTTCTTTTCCTCGCCGGTTCCAGTTTTGCACGCCTGCCCTTTTAAAGTAGGAGGTATACATTCGGTAGTTAATAAAGCAGAAACTTTAGGATAGCTTATGCAGAAACGCATATATTCTCTACTTTTCCGGCAGTGATGGACAAAAATTGCCTTCAGCCCAAAGGGCTCAGATGGGAATGACCAGATCAGCCATGGAGTTTCTCCATGCGTGTTTGTTTCCTGTTGAGACGTGTTCCAGGTCCACGGGTCTCAGCGCATGATGTGCCCAGGAACTGTCTTATTGCCTTATTGCTTTTGTTTAAGAATTTCTTAGATGTAAAAGAAAGGGCGAGGGGTGGAGGGTGGCTGACAGTGATGTCTTCGAGGTTTGTACAGCTGGAAAGGGACTGGGGAGGGGGTGAAGGGAAGGGGTTGCAAGTGGTCTGTAAAGGAAGTTGCTGTTTGGAAAGACGAGTTTGTGGAGACGCCCTGTGTCTTGTGTCTGTTGCAGGACACCATCCAGCAGCTGGAAAATGAGCTTCGGGGCACAAAGTGGGAAATGGCTCGTCATTTGCGGGAATACCAGGATCTCCTCAACGTCAAGATGGCTCTGGATATCGAGATCGCTGCGTACAGGTACGGTGCTCACTGCGTACGTGGCCGGAATACTAACCGCACTGCAGTGGCTGCTCATGCAGAACCTTCCCCACTTAAGTTAAGCAGGCAGGGTGAGAGTCAAATCAGCGCCTGGTTTTCCTGCTAACTTAAATTATTCTAAAGAATTGCAAATGTAGTTTTGCCACTTTTTATACAGCTTCAAAAGAGTGAATACTAGTAAAAATAAAGGGCTTTGAATCACAAGGGGTGGGGGAAGGAGGCGCCGATTAATTTTAATGCATACGCTTAAACTTTTTATTGAAAAACGTTTTTGAATGTTTGAAGCACAAATGGAGTTTTAGTTTGTAATATTTGATCTGGTGGTTTCAGCTTTGCAAATTTATAATGTCAAGGACAAACACCAGGACATTCTACTTCTTTGTTATAGCTTACTATTGCCATCATCTGGCTGAGAATAGATACAGATTGACATATTAGAATATAGATATATTTATTTTTATATATGTAGATCAATTAGGTATATTATATTTTATCATATAGTTGTATAGAGTGTATGTCTAGATATATGTCATGTATATTTATCCTCATATGTATAAATCTGTACGTGTGCATGTATAGATATATATAAATCTAGATATACAGATGTATACATGTATGATCCCTTTATAGATAGAGAAATAGATTATAAATCTACTAACTGATGTGACCTTACTGTTGACTAAGTTCAAAGGACAAAATCCTTGGTTGAACAGTTTTTCTACTACCAATATAGATACTTTATGATGAAAATTACAGACCAATTTATAACTTGATATGCCCATATTAGCACCTAGCTGAAATCTGATACAGCCTTCTGAAATATGCTTATAAGTTCTGAAAGATGCTTAATAGTTTTGTGAATTTTTTTGAACATTATATTTGCTAAGAAAGAAATTAATGCATAGCCTGAAAGTCCAAATGCTCAAAGAGGTCACTAAGTTGTTTGGTTTTGAGGTTTGGATTTTTTTGGTGTTTATTTTGTTTTGTTTTGTTTTTTGGCCTCTAGGGAACTTCTCGGTGTGCACCAAATGGATCTCTGCTGCAGGGCTGAGCCTTGGTGGCTGGGTGTGGTTAGTGGACCACTGGGCATAGTTAAGTTACAGCAGGGGGCAACTGTATGGCAGTCCAAGGGAATCTGTCTGTTACTGAGTATGATGCAATATAGCAGTGAAATGATAGCACGTATTACACTGGAATGATGGAATCTTTCACTTACGTAGTTCCATTGATCCAAAGGTGGCTACTGCGTTATCCATAATGTAATGAAACTCAGAAGGCCCAAGGGGATTTTAATTATGACTTCTCTTTGATTCTGTCCTTTTAGAAAACTCCTGGAGGGTGAAGAGACCAGGTTTAGTACATTTGCAGGAAGCATCACTGGGCCGTTGTATACGCACCGACAGCCCTCCGTCACAATATCCGGTAAGATTCAGAAAACCAAGGTCGAGGCCCCCAAGTTAAAGGTCCAACACAAATTTGTGGAGGAGATCATAGAGGAGACAAAGGTGGAGGATGAGAAGTCAGAAATGGAAGATGCCCTGACCGCCATTGCGGAGGAATTGGCCGTTTCCGTGAAAGAAGAGAAGGAAGAAGAGGCAGGAGAAAAGGAAGAGGAAGAAGCAGCTGAAGAAGAAGCTGTAGCCGCCAAGAAATCGCCAGTGAAGGCCGCTGCACCCGAAATTAAAGGAGAGGAGGAAGGGGAAAAGGAGGAAGAAGAAGGCCAAGAGGAAGAAGAAGAGGAGGAAGATGAGGGCGCTAAGTCAGACCAAGCCGAAGAGGGGGGCTCGGAGAAGGAAGGCTCCAGTGAAAAAGAGGAAGGTGAGCAGGAAGAAGAAGGAGAAACTGAGGCTGAAGGTGAAGGAGAGGAAGCAGAAGCCAAGGAGGAAAAGAAGATTGAGGAAAAGCGTGAGGAAGTGGCGACCAAGGAGGAGCCCGTGGCAGAAGCCAAGGCGGAAAAGCCAGAAAAAGCCAAGTCCCCTGCGCCAAAATCACCGGTGGAAGAGGCGAAGCCCAAGCCCGAAGCTGCAGCGGGCAAAGCTGAACAGAAAGAGGCAGAAGCAGCCAAGGAATCTCCCAAGGAAGAAAAGGTCGAGAAAAAGGAAGAGAAGCCAAAGGATGTGCCAGCCAAGAAGAAAGCTGAGTCCCCGGTGAAGGAGGCCGTGGAGCAGGTGGTCACTGTCACCAAATCAATAAAGGTACACGTGGAGAAAGAAGTCAAGGAAGAGGAGAAGCCACAGGAGAAGGGCAAGGAGAAAGCAGAGGAGGAGGGAGGGAGTGAGGAGGAAGGGAGTGACCAAGGTTTGAAGGAATCCAAGAAGGAAGACATAGCTGTCAATGGGGAGGTAGAAGGAAAAGAGGAGGAGGAGCAGGAAACCAAGGAAAAAGGCAGCGGCAGAGAAGAGGAAAAAGGCGTCATCACCAATGGGTTAGACCTGAGCCCGGCAGATGATAAGAAAGGGGGTGACAGAAGTGAGGAGAAAGTGGTGGTGACCAAAATGGTAGAAAAAATCACCGGTGAGGGGGGAGATGGTGCTACCAAATACATCACTAAATCTGTCACCGTCACTCAAAAGGTCGAAGAGCATGAAGAGACCTTTGAGGAGAAGTTAGTGTCTACTAAAAAGGTAGAAAAAGTCACTTCACACGCCATAGTAAAGGAAGTCACCCAGGGTGACTAAGATTTTGAGTCCATTGCAAGAGGTTAAGCCATATGACAAATTTCAAAATGCATGTGATTGGCAGCTTCAAAACAGGACGGGTTCTCCCATGGGGGCTCCAGACATTGTATTTTACTTTGTGCAATATGAGGGGACTGCATGCAAGCTCAGGGTGCTCCCTCTTCAGTCTTTGCGGGATTCAAATGCATGATATTGTAAGTACCTGGGGAATTTGCCAATTTCCTAAGCTGTTGGAAGAGGGGCACTTGGGGGGATGTCTTGAGATGTATTATGCAAAGTACCAACTGAGCCAAAAATAATAAATGAAACACAGAACTCTCTTAGCCTTAAGAAAGCTATATATGAATAATTATGTTTACCTCACTGGTGCATTTAAAGTGGAGTTTTGTTCATGGGAGAACCTCTGTTGACATGCACAGTTTGCAACCTTATGTTGATCGATGTTAAACGTCACAGCAGTACTTGCTCAATAAAGGTCATATTGGAAACATAGTCAATTGCTTGGTGTCTGTCATTTCAAAGTGGAATTTCTTCTACTGGAAGTTTTTTTGTTTTGGGTTTTTTGGGGGGTTTTGTTGTTATTGTTGTTGTTGTTTGAGACAGGGTCTCGTTCTGTTGCCCAGACTGGAGTGCAGTGGCCTCATCACAGCTCACTGCAACCTCAAACTCCTGAGTTGAAGTGATCCTCCTGCCTCAGCCTCCGAGTAGCTGGGACTACAGGTGCGCACCACCATGCCTGCCTAATATTTTTATTTTTTGTAGAGGGGGTCTCCTATTGCTCAGGCTGGTCCTGAATCCCTGGGCTCAAGCGATCCTCTCACCTTGGCCTCCCAAAATGCTAAAATTACAGGTGTGAGCCACATCACTGGGCCTCACTACTGGAAGGTTTCTTTCCCCAGAATAGATTATTTGGGGGGATTTTAAGTCACCTTCACTTCTTATCACAAACTCCCCCTGAGAGTGATTACTTTAGAAAACTTAATTGCTGAGGATATGTTTGGGTTTCAAAATCTTTACTTAGCTCAACCTTCATCCCCCAATTTTAAAAGCATAATTTGAAATAAAAATGAAAATATCAGATAAAAAAGGAAATTTGGTGGGATAGAGGTCTTCAATGTTTTGATCCCAAGATCAAGACCTTCAGGTAAGAGAGCCAATAACAGAGTCATAACTTGGCCTTGGAGTTGGGACAGGGACAAAAGAACTCACAACATTTGCAACAATGTGTCCAGGAGAGACAGGGCTGAAATCACAGACACTCCTATAACAGGAAATATCCGGTCTCGGATGCATGATCCAGTTCATAAACACACACATACACACTTATCCACATCACTGATTCTCGTTGGTTGATGGAGAGTTGTACTTTTAGTACTTTACTAATTGAGGAAAGTAATATCAAAACTAAATAAAATATCCTACTTGGGAAAAGAAAAATGAGATTCTCTGACATAGGCAATAAGGTTTTTAAATAAAAATGCCTGATCTTGACAAAGGAAGTAATACTATTCCCTTTTCAAAATGTATTTGCTTTAAACCTTGAAGACTATTAATATAATAACTAGCATATTATCTTTTCCAAGTCCATTTTTTATCAATAGAATCAGCCCAATAATATAGTCTTTTATTCATTTTAATGATTTTTCAAGATACTCCAATTTTAATGCATGAACATATTAAGGAAGTTTGTTTTTTGTTTCTTTTTAATTTAAAAATATTAAGGGGGTACAAATGATTTTGTTACATGGATAGCTTTTGTAATGCTACGTCAGGACTATAAGTGTGCCCATCACCCGAATAGTGCTCATTGTACCTATTAGGTAGGTTTTTACCCTTCCCCTCCCCCACCAGAGGCTCACTGTTAATGGCGATTAGCCATTTGCCAAACCTCACAATTTCTGCTATATCTGCATATCATCTGTACAATTATTTACATTTTTTCTTTAAACCAACTCATATTTTACGTTAAGACACTAATTTTTCTGAAGCAATAAGATGCATGACATTCTTAGTGAAACAGAATCATTTAAATATAACCAGCAAAAAAACTGACGCTAGCAATATAAATTAAAAAATAACAAAGAGCATACTGGAAGGGTATAGGGTGCCTCTAGACATGGAAAGATCAGCAGAGGAAGCAGGTGTTGAGAAAGACAAGCTGGGACATCCCCCCAGGACAGAGGTCACAAGAATTATCATGCAGCCACCATGGGGCCGATTGAACACGAAACTTTGTATCACTTCATTGGAATTTCAGGAACAGAGCATGGTATATTTCCCCCGCACCTTAGGCAGCATCTTGATTGACAATCCCACCGAAACTGACTCCAACAATGGAGCAACAACTCTCCAGAGTAAAATCTGGGCGCTGTCATCAGAAGTGGGAATAGCGGCTGCACATACGTGATATGATCTAATGATCTACATTAATTTTTAAAGTACCTGCTAAATATATGACCATTGCTGTAAAAATACTCATTTGCACCTAAAATCATCTCACTTACCAGCACTGGTCCCTGGGGCTTAGAAGTCTTTTTTTTTTTTTTTTTTTTTGGTAGCCTATAGTGCTTGAAAGTGGCAGCATGAATCAGCAAAACTCTCCAAGGCCAGCACTAGAGATTTAACCCCTTCAGCCCTAACTTTGTTTTCAACTGTCTCATTTTCAGGTAAGAATTTTAGTAATACTTCCGCATATTCAGTAAGACAAAAATCACTATTTTGCCCTCTTCAAAAATAATAGAAAAACATACCTTTGATAACCCATGGAAACATTTCTAAATAAATCAAATGGCCTGGTTGATTCATTAATTCAACAAATGTTGATGGAGGACTAGGACCTGGAGATACAGTAGTCTTCTCTTAGAAAATTACTCACTCCGTTGTCAATGCCAACCATTACACTATTATTTAAAGAGAAAGCCATTTGAAATTCGTGTTTCCCAATATGTTCAGTGACAGGGAGAGACTACATTTAAACTAAGCACAGACCTCAAAGCATTTAGTAAATTACAGTACCTTTGCTCTGACTACAGTCAGTTTCTGGATACAGTGACATTAAGCCATTGAATGTTACAAATTTCAACTTTGCCAGTAGATTGCCTTAGAGATTCTATTTCATTTTAAATACTGCAAGGAGTGCCAAAGATAATCCATTCCCAATTTTCAAACATAAGGAAACAGAGTTTTTTAAAAAAGAGAAACTTGCTCTGGATCATACAGTCCGGGATTTAACTCAGACAGTACAGCCCCAGGCCATATACTCTTTTAATCCCTGTACTGTACAAGCCCTAAATCCTTCCAAGTGGCCATCTGAATTTATAAGGCTGTTCAGCTATGGTCCTTTCGTTCTTTTCAGATTGACAGAAAGGAAACAGAACCATGCCACGATTCTTTTATTTAGTATGCTTACATATCTCTTTACATGTTATCACTTCTCCATGGCACTATATTTGCATCATAAGAAGAATAAATACTCAAATGCAAAATAAGTGATGATTCTTTCTGTCATAACAGCTTGCAACATACAAAAATGTGGCAAGTACTTTTCTCATGGTAACTTTCATATTCAATAGAAAAAGAAAGTGTTATTTCTAGTGCATTTTTCTTTCTACTGCCAGTCGGTGCAGAGACTGTATTAAAACATTAGGATATTTGTTTCCACAACAAATAGGTTGGTTGTTCCAGTTTGGAACAAGTTATTTTTTCCAGGTGGTTTATATAATTTACCCAGAGGGAAACCGGAGCTATTTTTAAGTGAATTATTTTATTAAATCTACATAAAATTTGTCTATTTTTAGGGCACCTCTACCTTTAGAGCTTGGCAAAAGCGTTAGATTAGGGTTCAAATCCTGGTTCATAGATAGCAAAATTGTGCGTCTTGGTTCCATTATATTACCCTAATAAGCTTCTACTTATTTGTAAAATAGGGCTGCTCAGGTGATTAATGAGATGATATCTATGAAAGTACTTAGTACTATAACAGGCACATAGTAACTGATCAAAACCATTTGTTAGGCCAAGTGCAGTGGCTCACACCTGTAATCCTAGCACTCTGGGAGGCTAAGGCAGGAGGATCGCTTGAGGTAAGGAGTTCAAGACCAGCTTGAGCAAGAGCAAGACCCTGTCTCTAAAAAAAAAAAAAAAAAAAAAAATTGAAAAATTATCCCAGCCTGGTGGTGTGCACATGTAGTCCCAGCTAGTTGGAAGGCTGAGGCAGGAGAATCACTTGAGCCCAGGAGTCTGAGGTTACAGTGAGCTATGATGATGTCACTGCACTTTAGCTGGAGAGACAGAGTGAGACACTGTCTCAAAAAAAAACATTTGTTGAATACACTGAATTTTAAACTGGATCAAAGCTTTAAATACAGAATTTATTTAATTTGGAGATAAATTAATTGGTACATTATATATAATTTCAATACAGATTGCAATTATGATAAGTTTACATAGTAAGTATAAAATATAAATATAAATGTACTTATATATTTCTTCACCAGTGTACAGACATATTTATTACCTGTATAGAGAATTTGGGTAAAAAAATTATTGCATTTTTCACTGCAGCAAACTATATAGGCTGCTTAGACACCCAAGAATCCATCTACGTAATCATGAAGCATAAAAGTTTCTTGATGCAAATTATTTCAAACAATATTCAGAGTAAGAGAGAGAAACAGTTTTGGGCTAGGCCTCTGAAGACAGCATTAAATTCCCAAATCCATACTGATTGAACTCACTACCACACTGCAGGGCTTTCAGAGTTCTCTTTGACTTCTTACGGGAGGTATTTTGAAAAGTTATCACATCATATCTCCAATTAAGTTATTATTAATAGTTCTGGGTAATACTCCTTAAATCATTTCTGTAACTCTAGTTAAAATTCTTGTCTTAGAAGAGAACAGAGGAAAAAAAAATTAACAGTTGATTAGATCAGAAGCTTTTTTTGTTTTTGAAGTTTATGAGGAAGGCAATCTCTCTAAAGACCTAAGTAGGGAATTAAACCACTCACATAGGCCCTCATGACTATGTTTTGCTTTGTGTGTAGGAGGGTGAGGTGGGAGTGGGTGAGGGGAGAACAGAAAATCAAGAGTCCAAGAACTTGGGTGACAAAATTGTCTCCAAAAAGCAGGCGATTCCTGCTTCTGCACTGAGATTACAGGATCACCAGTCAGGGGCTGACCTCGAATACCCTAGGGTTCTGTCTTTTGGCATGCTCACGTTCATGGGAGAGCAGTCCACCACGACCAAAAGACACACTAATGAAAATAACCTCCTTGTCTAATTGGTTGTTGGCTGTCAGAGAAATTTTGGTGAGGAGGATAGAATGGTGCCCATTAGCATGTCTGAATATCCTTAATTTTGAGTGTTCATCATTCCTTCTGGAAAACCACAGATTGGTTGAGAACACAGAGAAGGACAGCAAAAGCAAAGAGCTTTCTGTGCCCTGGAGTTCAGGACTCAGTGCAGGTCACAACACCCCTATACCTCCCATTGCACTGGAAAAATTCAAGTATATGTTGAATCCTGAAACAGGCTTTTATATCTTACTCAATTTATGTTAAAAATTAACTCATATCCGGAAAGAATATTTCAGCTTAGGAGGAATTTGCACTTGAAATATCATGAGCTAATACAAAAAGTTAAAAGCTATTAATTTATATCTATGTAAGTATGTAATATATGACTAAATGAAAGAAAAAGAGGAAGCTTCCTAATCAGGCCTGCCAGCTGCTTCTGAACTGGATTTCGGAGAAGCCTAAATAAAATTACAAACGTAAGACTCACAGGATAACAACATCTGACAAATAATAGGTGTCTAGTATATGGTAGATTCTTGTTGCCATATTATTATTGTTTGTTTAAAAACTAATAGCTAAAATGGCCATGTATATAATTAATAATTGCCATGTCCAGGTTTGAACAGTTCTAATAAAGCTTGCCTTGAATGTAACATGTTAGAAATTTGGACAAATTTGGATATGTCACTTCCATATCCCACCCACTGTCATCTGTCACTATCATAGTTTGAGGTTAAATTTCCTTTTTTGGGTATTATTGATTATGACACTTAATAATCACCATGCCCACCCACTGAGTTCCCTTCCTTGGCATTAGAATCAGCGTTATAATTAGAAGGAAATCGTGTGCCCATGACATTTGGAGAGCTGATGCCCATCTCCGTTCTTCATCGGCCACCCGTGAAATACGCCGCCAACATTTCTAAAGTTATTGTTTTCTCATTGGCCATTAGTAAAGGGCTTTGCCGATTTTGTCAGGGATTTGCTTGCAGGATTTGCTCAAGAAGATATTAATACATGGATCTCAATATCACCGTCAAGAGATACAAAAAAAACAAGGCCAAAGAAGGAAAAGTAAATGAGGTCACCCAAAGTATCTGTATCCTCAAATTGGTGGAAAGAAGCAAATAAGATCTTGCTGGAGAGAAAGGAAAGACTTGGCAAAGAATGCAAACAGTTCATAACATTAAAGGTGTGTCCCTTGCCCACGTTAACGTTCTATAACTCTGTATGTTATCAGAAAAGAAAAAAATATGTAATTCACTTCCAAGCCAACACTCCATGCAGTTCGGGGCTTGTCATGCCATTTCACGATACGTTTTAAGATGCTGGGAAAGAACACCAAGGTCCACGTTCCATCAGAACGATATCCCATTACAGCAGGACGGCTAACTGGAGTGCTCTCTCTCCACACACACCCCAATCTCCAGCCTGCCATGACAAAGCCTGTGTCTGAAATGTCATATTTAGAACCTCTGAAAACCTGAAGCTTTTTTCCATTTCCATCCTTGGTGGTGCCATTGGTCAGACAGAGCCTCCGTGTCGTAGTATGTACTTGGCTCTTCCCCAAATCTCTGTAGACAACCAAAACAATCTAGGAAGTACAGTGTAGCTTTTGAGAGGGCAGATTTTGATGTCTCATTAGATCTTAGTTCAAATCTGAGTTCTGAACTTCCTTGACTTAATAACTTCAGGGCCAGTAGGGAAAAGAAAAAAAATACATTCCAGCAGTTCCAAAGATAATGGAATTTAACTGGAATTTAATACAGAGAAATAAACCACAAGTTAAGGAAAAGTTGAGAAACCAAAAGGAGATACAGTGGTTAGCTCGGGCTGCCATAACAAAATACAGATTTGGTGCCTTAAATGACAGAAATTTATCTTCTCACAATCCTGGAGGCTAGAAGTCCGAGGTCAGGGCTCCCCTGGTGAGGGCTCTTTTCCTGGGTTGCAGGTGCCCGCCTTCTCATCGTGTCCGCACATGGCGAAGTAAAAGTGAGCTCTTCAGTGTCTCAATGTCCTTTGATGATGAAGGACAAATAATGAACAATAGGAGCCACTCAGCTCGTGCCCCCTCAGCATAAACTGCTCTGTCAAAGGTACAGTCACATCATTCTGCCAAGGTCACATCCTTCCCTGGAAGCTATAGACATTGCAGCGAGAATGGATCTCAACTACTCCGCATCTCACTCTCTGGCGGAATCGCACATCCCAGACCAAAAGAGGTCCAAGGCAGAGGGCCACCAGCAAAGCAGGGGGACCAGGCCAGAGCTATTCCCAGCATAAATCAAGGTGAGGGCATCTGACCAGCTTATGGCACAAGAACATGGTTAAGAATTAGATGCAAATGCAGTGAGTAATCAGGATGCAGCTGGGTGAGCAGGGCCAGGAAGCCCAGAGTTAACAGATTCAAAATCCAGTTTTTACTCACTTGAAAGCAATGCTCACAATGCTCAACAAGGAATCTTTTCAGGATAAATGTGCCAGGAAAACCAGAATCTTGTTGGAACCAACAGCACTTCCTTATTCCAGGCCTCTCTCATTTCGAATTGGACATGAGCACATCAAGTGTGGTCAGCCAAAAAGCAAGTGAGGTCTGACTAAGGCTTTGTGCCCAAAAAAGAAACAGAAGGTCAGAAGATACACTGGAAAACAGCCTAACCAGGGACAGCTGGTCATGGGAGTCTCTACGGCAGTAGTAGCATCCGTCTCTACAGCAATGCCAGTGATTACAACACCAAAAACTCATACATTTCTCTACGGTTTAGAAAGTAGCTTCAGATACATCATCCTGTTGAAACCGTACAATATGTAGGACAGCTATTGCGATGTCTCTTTTAAATCTGTAGAAATGGAAGCTCAGAGAAGTGATTTATCTATATCAGAGGAAAGTCACCAGTCAGCCCTACCATATGCATTGCTGGGACCTTTTTTTAAAGAAAAGATATTTTACCTTTTAAATTCTAAGTGTAACATATATTCATTGTAGAATATTGGCATTGTAGCATATTCACCAATATTCTTACCACTTGGAAAACTGTTATATTTCAGTGTATTTCCTTCTGAGTTTTTTCTATGCACAAATTTGACATGGCTATGATCATTCTGAAAATACCATTTAGCAACCCCTTTTTTCAGTAACAAGATATTACAAAGGTTTCCCCACTTTATTTCACATTCATGGCCACGACTAGATACTACATGATGCTTAATATTTATCACATGTCACCATCCTTCTGCAAACAGCTCCACTGTGTCTATGGTTACTACAACCCATTTATTCCAGTTGATTCAATAACTTCAAAACCATAACACTACAGCCTCAAATTATTTGGATTATGAAAATAAGCACATCTGATTGATAATAATAATCTTTCCTACAGTGATGATTATTACACTTGACCCTTTCCTGAAGACCATGCTACCAACTGCAAAATCCACAGCTGTTTGTTGGGCATCCAGTTTATGCAGGAGACATACCAGCTACAGGGGTGAGTGAGCTGATATTTGATTCATCCCACTTCAATGTGAGTCAGCATAAGCAATCTGTGGTGGGATTGTGCTTTCAAAAGCAAAAGCAAAACCCAAAACCTGATGATGGTGATAATTTTTATTATCATTGAAATTAAAATCTCAACTGAAGAACAAAAGGAATGGACAGATGGGGAATTGGTGCCCATATGGATGTAGGATGGGGACAGAGGAGGAAACGAGCATGATCACATAGATGTAGAATGAATTTGTTGGCTTTAACAGTGTAATGTGGCATTGGAGATGATGACGTGCTGGGCTGCTTGCAATCTCTGTGTGATTAGTGAAGCCTTTCAAAGTAATTGTCTTAATTCAATGCTTCATAATCAAGTTCTTCCTGGCCAGAAAGATCTGCTTTTATTCTTTAGGATATGTGAATAATAATAGAATTGCTCAAGGAAAAAATGGCTGACTTTATCACGTGGTGCTTTAGCTCCATGCGTCAATGGCATGTCCCACACTTGTGTCTTCAGGGAAGGTGTAAGGACACCAGACCAATCTGGCTCAACTTTTATGTAATGAAGTTGCACAGAGTTGTTCTTCAGTTGCCATGGACCACCAGGTTGAAGGTCACATAAGCTGAGCATGCCCAGATGAACCAAGCTAGCATGCAACCATGGGCAGAACCTTAGCGCTTGGACTGAGGAGTGGGACCGAATTAAGACGTGAACACTGCATGGCAGGATCTGGGATCCAATCAGATGGAACCCTGACATCACCTCGCTGCAAGATCCACCTCGTCACCCTACGCTGATAAAACCTGACGCAGCCCCCAGTTCAGGGAGACAGATTTGAACATTTCCTCCTGGCTCCTTGCCATTCAACTTGCAATAAAGCTTTCCTTTTCTCAAAAGCTGGTGCCCTGGTAGTGGCTTCGATGTACATCATGAAGTGAGCCTGTTGATTGCTTGGTAACAAAAGGAACTCTTATAACAGGCAGAGCTCCAGCCTCTGTGTCACTGGAGTGACAGCTCCATCCTTCCCAAGACCACCCAGTGCATGGACTCTCAACTCTTCCTGATCACCATCCATGCTCGAATGTCAGGCTTCTCCCCTAATGAATACCAACACGTGAAGTCTGATTTATGCAATCAGTTAACTGAATTGAAAACTAGCGAGTTAAATTCAGCTTGATTATTTCAAAAGCAAGCACCCATTAAGAAGAAAATTTCTAGTGGCTTCCTGAACTGTGCATTTCTTTTAGATGAACAATTCATTGTTGATCAGAAGAACAAAGAAAGACAGATGAGGTTCACAATACTCAGAGTTTTCCTGATTTATACACTTATTTCCAAGTCAGTAAGTGACCTTGATGGAACTATTTCACGTTTTAGCTATGAAATCATCAGTAATAAAGCCAAAAATCCAAGAAAGAAAGAGGGAGAGAAAATTCCATGTTAAACGGTACAATCAATTGTCGTACTTACGTTATTATAAGTGAATAAGACTATTTTTCACTACACAGCCTACTATGATTCTGGCCACCAAAAAAGAGCAAGAATACTATTATTTCTCAGGAAGCAGTTCTGTCTAGTGCAGAGAAAATATATCAAGTCTTGGAGTGTGGTTCCAGCTCTGCAGTATTAGTTACGTCATATTTGCCACGTCACTTTACTCCCCTAAACTGTGTCCTCATAGTAAGATAAAAAATTATTTAAGTAGCTTCTATAATTTTGGACTTCTCTAATTCTATAATACTTTGCATTTATGGAGATCTTACCCACCCTCTACCTCTCTGACCTCCCCACCCTCCCCACCTAGTCTACTTTGTTCTGGCCACACTGGCGTCTTTATTCTTATTCTAACACACTGAGTGTGGTCCCTCCTCAGGGCCCCTGGACTGGACTTTACCCATTATCTGTGCAGCCTTCCTCCTCCCTTATTCCGGGTCTCTGTCCAAATGTCACCTTTACTGAGAAATCTTCCCTAACCAACCTGCATATAATTGCACCTTCCTGCCAACTCCATCCTGTTCCCCTACTTCATTTTTCACTACAGCCCATATCACCTGAAGGAGAACATACTTAAAAAAAAAAAAAATCATCGGCCACCATGAAAACAGGAAATGTGTACTGTAAATGCTGTGTCCCCAGGGCCCAAGGACAGTATCTGGCTCATAATAGGTACTCCGAAAGTATCTGTTGAATGAATGGGTGGATGGAGAGATGGATGGATGGATGAATAGATGGTATAAATTTCCTGGAATCTTTACTAGCAGATATGACTTACAATGCATTGGCCCCCAAACCTGGCATTCAGCTCCAGAAAAAGCTTTCATGTCCAAACTGACAAAAGCTGCCCAGCATGTTGGCTCTCCAACCCTGAGCTCTCTTCCCATCTCCCCAGGCTTGGGCATCCTGGGCACAAGGACTGACTCTGCTTGGCACTTGGGCCAAGCTAAACTTTTCCTTGGGACCGACATAGAATCCAAAGAAGTACCTACTGCATGTCTTCCAACTATAACCGCCCCCGCCTGGGGAGAGGGACAGAGAATATTATACAGGGAAAGCTACTTGAAGTTAGCGAGGCCTGTCCTATGGAAACTATAGGGCAAGGCACTTTCACAGAATGGGATTTTGTGGCAAGGGGTGGGAAAAACTTTGCCCTGCCCAGACAAGTAAATTTTCTTGTGGGTTCTGCCCTATCCCCACCTCCATGTGAGTTTACGCCTCCCCTCTGCTTCCTCTCCCTCTTAGCCTCCTCCCCAAATCCTTCTCCCCACCCCTCCCCTTCCTCCCCACGCCCCTCCTCCCCCCTTCTCCCTCCCTTCCCCCCTCCCTATCCCCTCCCCTGCTGCCCACCGCAGCCTCAGAGTGGCTGGGGCTCCGCGCCAGGCCTCGGCGGGGAGGGGCACTGCCCAGAATGACTGAGGATGCCCCTTCCCCAACCCCCTGTTGGAGTCTGGGGTCCCAAAATCTCCCCGGCTCTGGATGAGACGCCTCTCGGCTCCCCAGAGTTTCCCAGGAGGCCCCTTCCGTGCCAGGCGGCAGTCGGGCGCTCTGGCCCCAGACCGCAGTGGGCGCTTTGTCCCTGCGGACCTCGCTGACGCGTCCTCCGGGCGCGGCGACCTGGAGAAAGATCTAGCAAATTGAGAATTCCCGGCGCCTGCCGCCTCCCCGCTCCGCTCCGTCCCCGAATGTCTGGACTTTCTGAAAATTGGTGTCTGTCCCCGGCCCTAAAGTATTTCAAAAGTCTTGGAACTTTGTCATTTGCGGGATGGGGGGATGAGAGGTCTTAAGGGTTAAGTTGAAGCTGCAGCTGCCGCGTTTGGCACTCCAGGGGGGCGGGGAGGGACGGCTCTCTGCAGGGGACCGGGGCTGCGTCCCGGGTTGTCGCTCAAGCGACGGGGTCGTCCCTCCCCAGTCCCCGCCCCCACCACACACGCCGGTTTCGGGTCCGTCTTTGAAGGGTGGAAAGAAACAAAGAGCACAGCTGTGACAGCGGCGACGGGAGGGCGGGGCGGCTCCAGGCAAAACTGGTGGTGCAGGAGCCCAGGGGGCGGGGACTGCTTGCACTGGAAAAAGAAAAAAGTCACATCTGACCGTTTTGACTTTTCAAAGCCTTTCGTCTTCAGTTAGCTCATTAGATTCTCCCAGGTTAGGGAGGCTTGTTTAAACTATTATTTTTAAAAGATAGTGAAATGATACACTTTTCCAGAAACACCTTCCAGTGGCGCTCGGTGCTGCCTAGGAACACAGCCCAGCTCCTCCCGGAGGGGCCCCTGAGCCGGCTGCCAGGAGTCCCGGGAGGGAAGAAATGGGGGCCCAGGTCCCGCCGACCCTCCCCTCCCCACCTCGCCGCAGGGGCGGTGTCCTGCTGCTGTGGGTCCGCCCTGCGGAGATGGGAAAGGCTTCTTAATCCACAATGGGCCTTCATCCCCTCAGGAAGGCGCTGCCCGTGGGTGAAAGGAACTATTTTTCTACTCATTTTGCTGAAATTATGCATGAGCTTGAGCCAAGTGTCGTATCCTAAGCGGGCTGGAGAGAGCTGCAGCTTGAGCCCTGAACAGCAAGGTGCCTGTCTGGCCTCTCTCAGGATAAAACAGCAAGCCAAGGATATGGTGCTTAAATAATACGTGCGCGCGCGCACACACACACACACACACACACACACAGTGGGGCAGGTGGATTGCTCTGCCCGAGGAGGAGCCATTTGTTTCAGGGCTGTGAGCCACCCTGGGGAAAATTGCACTAACGCTGCGGAAGCTGAAATTGGCCTCCATTCCCTGATGTCTGGACACCAGCTGACTTCTCAGAAGTCACACTTGCCATTTCCAATTTCCACCTCTCAGCGGGGACTGGGAGGTCCTGCACGCGGTGCCAAGTGCAGAGGGGGGACGGAAAGCAAGCGAAAGGCCTGGCTCCTTTCCTTTCCCAGGCGCCCCTACTAAGTCACTAAAGTGGCCCTTTGGGGCCTTGGCTCACACTCTGAAGTCGCTTGCATAGACACCACTCTCCTGTTAAGTAAGTGCGGCATGATTAGAGCCCTGGGTCCATCCTGGCAACCTGCTGCCGGTGGGGTCAATCGACAAACCCGTTGTGGAGGAGGGTGCGTTTTATTCTCGCCTCAAAATCACCCTCTGGTTTCACATGTCTGCCACCAATTTTTCTGCCTTAAACTGTGTGAATGATTCGTGGCTTATAGGTGAGATTCTCTTTCACACGTGTTCTCTTTTGTGTGTGTCTAGGAGGGAGAGGAGGAGAAAGAGAGGAAGCCGGGGGTTTTCTAGTGTGTGTGTGTGTGTGTGTGTGTGTGTGTGTGTGTGTGTTGTGTGTGTGTTTTAACGCCTAGAGTGAAAAGATGGAGTTCTACAGTGAACAAAGAAACAAACTAACAAGTCAGAATACCCAGATCATTCCTTCCTCTCCTGGTCTTTAATGCAGGATTTCTATCTCTACTAGGGGGCACATGAAAAATAAAAAGGAGACTTGAATTTTGCTGCATCAAAGCATCCTGCTAGATGCTATTTGTCCTTTTTTTCTAATGGTCTTATAAGGAAATGGCCTATACTCCACATGACATTATAAGGACGCGAGGTCGTTATAAATTGAGAGGATGACATCGAGCTAAGAGCAAAGGGATTAATGGCCATCAATACACAAAGCAAAGTGCCTTTAATAGCTACAAGAAACCTGAGCTGCATCTGCAGTATCTCAGGTTGGTTTTTTATAAACTCCTTTATATTAAGACTACTTGTAATCAACATACATTTTTGTTTATTATAAGTCTCCTATTTAAAATCATGTGCAAACCCACATTTTTAAAAAATATATATATATAAGGTGTCAACTGGGATGGGTTTGACCACCTGACAAAACAATATACACTTTCATTTTTCGGTCACAACTTACCTTAAGTTAGATGTTAGCTGCTAGCATATTTATTCCAGTAAACTAGGGTAATATTAATACATATCTCATTTCAAATGAATGGATGCAGGAAGTTGAGGCCCTGAAGTATTAGCTATCACCCTTTATAGAAAAGAACTATGGGTATGGTGGCTCACACCTGTAATCCCAGCTACTCAGGAGGCTGAGCTGGGAGGATCCCTCGAGCCCAGGAGTTGAAGGTTGCAGTGAGCTATAGTCATGCCTCCACTGTACTCCAGCCTGGACGACAGAGTGAGACCCTGAATCAAAAAAAAAAAAAGAAGAAGAGAAGAAAAGAAATATATCAGGAGCTACTAAAGTGTATAGAATGTCTTTCGAACATATAATCCCACTGAGGGAATTATTTTAAAAAATACTTCAATAGAAGGGCAAACATGAAGGTACGCATTGGATGAAGATATTCATTGCCAAGCTGTCTGTAACTTTCATGAACATGTTTTTAAACTTAGGTTGGGACACACGATCACATAATAATGAGTATACTGATAAAAACAGTGGAAGAATATTGGAAACTGGAATTGTTTCAGAATCTTTGAAATGGATGCCTGTTGTTCATAAAAGAACCACATGCCCAACTATCTTGTGGTAGCCTCCAGTGATGTCCACCTCTTGGTATTTGCCCCTGGTATATGCCCTTTGTAGATATCTTCCATATTGAATCAGGCAAACTGATCTCCATGACAAATAGAATATAGAGGTAGTGATGGTACGTGACTTTCAAGGTTAGGTCATAAAAGACATTGTAACTTCTGCTTTGGTTTCCTGGAGGCCTTGCTCTGGGGAAGACTGGCTGCCATGTTGTAAGGATACTCAAGCAGCTCCATGAAAAGCCCACATGGAGAGGAAATCGCCAGCCAAGTGGAGGAGCCACCCTGAAATGGATCCTGCAGCCCCAGTCAAGCCTCCAGATACCAGTAACCTCAGCCAACATCTGACTGTAACCCCATGAAAGATCAAGAGCCAGAACATCTCAACTGAGCCATTTCCAAATTTCTGATCGGCGGAACTAAGAAATAATGAATAATTGAGGTGTTTAAAGCCATTTAGCTTTGGAATGATTTGTTATGTAGCAATGTAAAACTAATAAAAACTGCATATTCATGTGATGAATGAAACATTATGTAGTTATCAAAAATAAGATACTGCTTACAACTTTCCGTCTCCATGCATTCATTCTGTCAGTAAGACAATAACTAAAAAAAATATTCTGAATCACACCATGTTCTGCCATCACTATTGCCACTGTGTATTCTAAGTCACCATTCCAGTTTTTGTTACCTGGACTAAAACAATCTTTTACTTAGTCTCTACTTTGACTCTTGCTTCCCCAACGTCTATTTCACGAGAGCCAGAGTGGTCTTTATATTATTAAAACATAAATGAGATAATGTCACTTCCTGCCTACCCTCGCAAAAGTTTCTAGTTGCACAAGGAATAAAATCCAAATTCTTTCATCTATAAACTCATGCAAAATCTGGCCTTTGCCTGCCCTTCTGAGCCCTCTGTCCCACTCTCTGTCTCATTCATAATCCTCAGCGATGAGCTTAACTCGTTTTCCTGGGTTCAAAGGAGCTAGGCTGTTGTTTTTGCTGTTCCCTCCACATGGAACCCTGGTACCCCAGATTGTTACATGTCTGGTATTTGTTACATGTCTGGCTCTGATCGAAGATCACCTACTTATTAACCTGTATACTTGCTCACTGATCACACACACACACACACGCCACTGTTAAGTACCTGAAAGCAGGGAAATTCTCTGCTGTATTCCTTGCACTTTGAACACTGTCTGGCACGTAGTATATGCCTATGGAATGAATGGATGGTCTATGTCAAAATATACACAAATAAGAGCAAGAACTAAGAAAAGAACATATAAATCAAAATAAGTGGGTTTGAATGGAGAAAATGAGATTTTTTTTCTTTTTAAATTTGTTGTTCATATCATCATTACATTATTTTTAAAACCCTCCATGTACAAATGATTATCTATGCTGAAGTACAATAAAAAGGCTGGTAAAAACTACCAATAGATACTTTCTGAGGCTGCTGAAGGTATTTTTATTCCCAGGTTGCTTTACCTTTTGGCTTTACAGTTCTTATTTAAGACTCTTCACTGAGAATTTTCTAGAGGCCCGTACACTGAAAATGGTCCCTGCTGAGAGCTTGTATGATTCACTGCACACCTAACAGAAAAACCTCCTGAATTCTCCACTGGGAGCCCCTTTCAAATGAATCACGGCGGAACTGGAATCATTTCTGACAACTTACACTGTCCTCAAGGGAGAAAGAAGAAATTCTCGATCCTTCCCATGTTTATGAAATGTTCTCACAGATATTAAACCTTTGCCATTCCAGAAACATTTATTACTATGCCCACTAAATCCAAGGCACTTTATTGAGTATTGTGGAAGTAATGAAGACACCTTTCATTCAGTCAATCTTCATCTCTCCCCTCCCAAAAATATCTGAAATAGCTTATAGCAAGAAGACAAACAAGAAGAAGAAGGAGATAAAGAAAGGAGATTTTTTTTTCTAAAAAGAGGAGAAATAGGAAGAGGAAGAAAAGGAGGAGAAGAAACAGTTGAGGATTAGTAAAACGTCAACAGAACGAGAAAATTTTGACCAGGTAGAGGAATAACACCATGAGGACCAGCATCTTGAAAGTTGACCATCCTTGAAGATAAATTTCAAATTCATCTCTATTTATAAGACCTGGTTCCTGCCTTCTAAAAGCTTATAATTTGGCCAGGCGCAGTGGCTCACACCTGTAATCCTAACACTCTGGGAGGCC